>MU106196.1:19462-136734 GCA_012274485.2 Sinapis alba | reverse complement strand
TTGGGAATCCCAAGCTGTCATCTTCTCTTGTCTATGGTCTGCTTGACTCTCTCATCAATGCTGGTAAGATTCTTCAAGTTTCTCAACTCAATCAGACTGCTGCTAATGTTGGTTGTGTTATCAACTTGGGATGCCCCTGAGGAGGCTGAAGCAAAAACTACTTGATATTGCTCTAGTGCAGGAGATTTACGTCGTGCCAATGGTCTACTTGCACGATATGGAACTCTGCTCCTAGAGCATGGTGGCCCGTCAGTTCTCATCTATAACTTGTTGATGAAGGTACTTTGGCTCAGAGAAACATCTTCATGCTTTTGCCATTGCCAATAGGAGGAAAGGTAGTTTTTTTTAATATAGTTGTTGTGTTTCCAGGGGTATATCAACTCAGGATCTCCACAAGCAGCAGTGGTTTTGCTGGATGAAATGTTACGCCTTGGATTGGAGCCTGATAGGCCCACCTACAATACTTTGATCCATGCCTGCATCAAACGCGGCGATTTGGATGCGGCAATGAAGTTCTTAAGGGAAATGAAGGTCACACGTGTGTATTTTAAAAGGCCAGTTTTATACTCTGCTCAGAGTAGTACTGGGGTAGTGCTTTGGCTCGTGTTAATTATGATGTCTTGTTTTCTTCTATATAAATTCAGGAGAAAGCAGAGGAACTCTACGACGATTCTCTTCTGCCTGATGTTATAACATACACCACTTTAGTGAAGGTGAGTAAGCAATCTGTCGATCTGTTTACATAATAATGCTTTATACTTGACATTTTGTGTTTGATTCCTACTTCTTAGGGATTTGGAGATGCGAAGGATTTGATGTCGCTGCAAGAAATATATCTGGAAATGAAATTGTGTGATAGCTTGTTCATTGACCGAACTGCATTTACAGCAGTCGTTGATGCTCTTCTAAAGTGTGGTTCAGCGACCGGTATGTTACTAACTTACTATAAATTGATGTTACATTGTACTGCTATCTGAATCTGGTACAGAGATGGATTTGGAGTCCTTATGTGATCCCTACTGAATCTGTTCACAGGGGCCCTTTGTGTCTTTGGTGAAATACTGAAGAGAAGCGGAGCTAATGTAGACTTGAGACCAAAGCCGCACTTGTACCTATCTTTGATGCGTGCGTTTGCTGTCCAAGGAGATTATGGCATGGTTAGAAACCTGTATCTTCGCCTACGGCCAGATTCTTCGGGAAGAATCTCCAAGGCGGTCCAACAAGAAGCTGATAATCTGCTGATGGAAGCAGCTCTCAATGCTGGTCAGGTATTAAAGAATTTGTTAAACGTGCTGGTCCTTCTAGTGAATGGGAAGTCTTTGCTATGTCTGTTATGTGACGTCTAGCATTTTCTTATGATATCTGCTAGTCTACTCTGGTGATAATTTTTGTTCCTAATTTTTCAGCTGGATGAGGCCCTGGGAATTCTTACAAGTATTGTTAGAAGGTGGAAGGCAATACCCTGGACGACTAGTGGAGGCATGGTATGATGTGAAAAGTTATTATGTTTTTGGTAGACAAATGTTATGTCCGTTGAATTCCACTTAAATGAATTGTGTTCAACCGCAGGCTGCTGTTCGCCTAGAAGCATTATTGGGGTTTTCCAAGTCTATACTGCGTCCACATCTACTCAGTAAGGTAAAAATATACCTATTTCATAAACTGGCAATTCATGCGAATGATCTTGAAATGTAAGGTTTGATGTGATATTGGTTTATTTAACAACCTATTGACCCAGGTGATACCGGGCGAACCAATAGAAAGTATAATGATTCCATTTGAAGCCACTCGGCCACTGCTAGGCACACTGCAGCTGAAGAATGTGGTCATGCGGTTTTACAAGGAGCAAGTTGTGCCAATTGTAGACGAATGGGGAAGCTGCATAGGCCTTTTGCATCGGGAGGATTGCAACAATGTAAGTTTTAAAACAAAATCTTGCTCCGCTTCAGCACTTGTTAACATAGAAGAAGAAAGCTGAACTGATATCATATCATGTGCATGTTTAACTATTTTCTTGTAGCTTGATGCGCCATTGGTCTCAATGATGAGAAGCCCGCCTCCATGTGTGAGTACAACAACATCGATTGGTCGCGTGGTAGATCTTGTTTTGGAAAAGAAACATAAGATGGTTATAGTTATTCATTGTTGTGGGAGCGGTTACAGCTCAAAGGCAGTAGGAGCTTTTACAAGAGCACAATTGTATCGGTTGTTTGAACCAGAGCAAAAGCTGCTCTGGTGGATGTAAGTTAAGTAATATCCCTTTTAGTATTGAGTTAATTTCTTTAGATATTCCTGTCATGTTTTTTGCATATAGAAATCTCTTTGGGTAAAGACAAATCCATATGAGCCATTTGTCCAAAATCACATAGGATAAACTAACAAGACGCAGTTGTTGTCTGAATATCACTTAGATGCAGCAGTTTCATAGTCAATAACGGTTTGAAAGGCTCCAGCAAGAGCCAAGACCTTGTTCTTCCTCGAGCTCTCTTGCATCTTACTTGCTATTACATCGTTGTAGGCTGTTGGAGATTCCTTCTTCCCTTGCACCACTTCCTTCTTTGTGCTGACCTCTGGTAAATTTTCTACTTGAGCCTTTGTTTCTGTTGTTCCTTCTTTCACTTTACTACTTTCGCTTTCCTCTTCTTTAACTTCTGCTTCTTCTTCTTCCTTAGTGTCTTCCACATCGGCAGCTTCTTTCATATCTGGAGTAACAACTGTTTCCTTATTCTCCTCATCATCATCGACCTTCTTTTCAACTTCTTCCTTGTCTCCACTGTTGTTTTCTGGTTGTTTCTGCGCCTCTGTTTTATCCTCGTTTATCAGCTCTCCTTCTGTAAAGGCATCCATTGGACCGGTCTGCTTCTCTTCCACAGATTCATCTGGTTGTGCAATCTGGTCCTTATCTTCTTCTCTGTGGTCAGAAACTTGTACATGGGTCTCAACCTTGATAATCTCCTCTTCATCCTCGTTAGTTGGCGCAACAGGAGAAGATTCCGGGGTAATCTCTTTACCCGAAGATCTCTTTTGAACATTCTCAGAACCTTCCTTCTTGCTCTTGGAAGAACTAGCACCGCTGAGACCGCTCTTCTTTACTCCTGGAGATCCTCTCGAAGCCACCGTACTGCTTCCTCTGAGACCGCCTCTGCTGCTTCCATTGAAAGACGTAGAGCGCAGACCAGTGACAGGCTTCTCTCTTGGAACAACGGGTCTATCTCGTGGGCGTGCGGGGGGAGAGGTATTGAGATACTTCTGGGATGGTGAAGTTGATGGAGAAGTCAAAGACGAAGGAGGACGATCAAAGGATCGTCTACGAAGAAGCTTCTCTTCCACAGCGTTGTTCTTCTTCAAGAACTTGACCGGGTCTGGTCTGGAGCTGATTGTTGGTTTCAGATAATTGGGCAATGGCTTCTCAACTGGTTTCCGACCAGACCCATCTGCGTTCACTTCAGGTTCTGATGATGGTGTAGGCTTTGGCTTTCTGCCAAGAGATCTTGACCTGGTGAGGTTTTGGTTGTCTGGTTTCGTTTTCCCTGTACTAGAAGACGACGTCGTTGCCATCATTCAGATATCAAATAACGTCCTGTGACGCTTAACGAACAACGCAAAATCAGGATAAAAATGAAATATTTCAGAAGACTATCAAATAAGTAGCTAACACTATGGATTCAGACATGAATTATTATGACAAGAAGATATACCTTGAGATTAAAGGAGATGAATAAAAGGTTTTGCGCCAAAGAGAAGAAGCGTGTATATCAAGGAAAGTACCTCCAAATATTTGTGGTGGAAAATTAGGGTTTTTTATTTATTTTTAGAACTCTGATGTTTGTAAACGCAGCTTAAATCCCGCATTTCTTAGGTGGTGGTGGTAGAGACCATGAATCCTCTCTTTTATTTTTTGTTTCTCCTTAACAAAATAATACCCAAATTTTTAAATTTCGAGTATAAGTTATAACGATTCATCTTAACATTTTACCAAAAAAAAAGAAAAAAGAGTTATAACGATTTCGACCGTTTTTGGAAAACCGTAGACTTTTGTTCTTTTCCACGTAATTGTAATTTAGTAGATGATCATTCTTATCTAAATTTAGCTAATATCTTTTTGTTTCCTTATGTATAATAATGAATTTCCTTTTGTTTTTATATGTTCAATTGGAAAATATTTTGTTCGGTGGTCTAGTGGTTCCACTAGAGGAGGAGTTGCCCTGTTGGTCCAGATTAGGGATCGACTCCCCTCTAATGCAAAATTATTAGTTTCACATGTGATTACGCGGACATAGACTCATTGCTTACGGCCCATTTGAATATCCGAGAGAAAATCTATCCGTGGACTTCACTTTCCATCCGGAGGTTAAGTCTGTGTTTTTAATAGACTCGGGTTTAACCCTTTCTTTCGTAAAAAAAATATATTTTGTTCCTTATTTAGCTAATTACATGCTTTATATAAATTGGCTTTCCTAACTTGTCTTTTTAAATTAAAAATGTGGTCTGGTTCATTTGAGTTTCTACATTACGTGTCACAATACTGAAATGAAAAATAAAATGCAAAATAAGTAAATTTAGATTTCCATATTAGTTACCAGAAACTAAGCGTAAAATTATAATTTGGCTTCGTATGGTTCTAATACGATTATATAAGTTGTTCCGGTTTGTTTAAAAATGTTCACAACTTGACATGCTGCTACTGCGTTCGCGAATAGATTTTGACAACGAAAAAAAGAAGAAGTAATTAACCTCTTTGATAAATTAAGTACATGTGTTTAGGAAGACTAATTAAACAGAAACGGGTATATATATTGAGTGCGTTAATGACCAATGTTCGAGTATCGTAAATAAGAAACTGGAATAATTAGAAGCGCAGTGACATACTGACGAAGATAGTAGCATGAAAAAATGATCGGCTGTAATAATAACACAATTGCAATGAAAAACAAAATAATCTTTAGCCAGCTTGGTTTTTTGAAACAGCAGGAAAGTGTCCACGTAAATGGTGCATGTACTTATCTTCTGCCGCTGTGGTGATTGACACGAGTGAACATCAGTACCGGTCCAGCAGTAAATGCTGCCTAACGCAGAGATTCAAACCCTTGAGGCTGCTTGTTCAAAAGGGTGACTTTTACCAATACACTAAAAGAACTTCTATGAATTGGTGCCCCCAAATAGTTTATATATTATTGGCACCTAAAACTTTTGCTTGTTGGGCTTTAGCCCATGACCAGCCCTGGTGAACATAACATAGTTCTCACCGCAATAATCATGGGTCAGAAACCAAAATAAGATTATTCTATAAATAGACTTCTAAAACAATATATANATTTGTAAATAAGAAAGAAATTTAATGACTAAATGTGTAAATAGAAGAAAGTATTTAATATGCTATCCACGTTTCCAAACAATTCTCATTTATTCTGCTATCTTTGTTTCCAAACAATTCTCATTTATTCTGTTATTCCTGTTTCCAAACAGTTCCAAAAAGTACTTCAGTTTTAATAATATAGATACACAATCGAGTCATAGAATTTAAGATTGTTTCCTATTATAGCATGTACGGTATATGCATTTTATAGGTATAGTGTTGGATATTTGATAAAGTCTGGACTAAGAATAAGTCAATCATAATAATCAGACTTAATTTTTTTTTTAATTCTGAAAATCAGTGAATTAATTTTTTTCCCCTGACCTAATATCTTATATTGATCAAACATATATATTTCTCTTATTTCTTATTTCTTTCTTCTTTTTTCTCCTTTCTTTCAGCCGAAACTTCTCTTCCTTTTTTTTCTTCTCTTTATTCTTCTCTTCATTTTTCTTTGATTTCTTCTTAATCTATAATTTATCTCTTCATTTTCTTTCTTGGTGATTATCGAGCAACACAATTTCAGTAACCAAATGACAAACAACAGCGGCTCTATCTGAAGTAACGCAGTGATAGTGCATTAATTATCGATGTGTGACAGATCTAAAGGAGAATTCTGGGGTTTTATTCAATTTTGGATTTGTCTTATTCTTTTATTTTTCGATGTTTTGTATTTACATATATTTTTTATTTCAACTACAAATCTAGAATTATGTTACATTTTTATTCCTTATCAATTGTAGATCTATGAATTAGGATTACGTTTTTATTCATTCTGAATTTTGGATGTATGAATTTTGTATTTGATATATCTTTATATTTGGTGGTTTTCTATTTGGATCTATGTTTTTTATATTTTTATTTGCAGAACTGAAATGTAGTAGAATTCGATATAACTACCTAAGTAGAACTAGTAAAATTTGGGATAACTACTGAGACCTCAGTAGAATTAGTAGAACACGGAATAACTACATCAGTAGAACCAGTAATAGGCGGTATAACTATCTCATTAAAATTAGTAATAAGCAATTTATATTTATTAAAAATTAGGGTACTTTTTAAGATATCATGAATATTAAATCCAATTTGCTATCCATAATTATATTTTCCTTTTTAAAATGTTTATGGTATTTAGATATCAAATTATTGTATTTTGACATTCATTCATGTTTTTCATATACTTCAATTAAAATATATATAATATATTCATTTTTTCAAAATGATTCATATTTTAAAGTTTGGAATGAAATCATTATTAGTTGATAAAAATATATTGAAAATAAAAATGTATCTTTTATAAAACAGAAAGTACTATGTATATATATATCTATCATATTTATGTATTGAATAAAATGAAATATATCTGTAAAATATTTTTAAAATAATCTAAAATTTTATGTAATATATATTTTTATAACTTTAACAATACAAAAATCTATCACTGTCTACTTATCTCTTTATAATTTTTGTCATATAAATTTTAAATACTTGAATTCATTATATTTATATAATGTGTGTGGTTTTAGTTATAATTTATATTATGTAAATATAGTATTGTAGTATATATATATATATATATATACTAATGGAAGATATGTATTTCAGTAATTACTAATATTTTTCGTATTTTGATTTTAAGATTTCAGGAACATGAATTTAGTGAAATATTTATTTCTATTTATGTATTGTATTTATATACTATGTGTTTTGATTTTTTATTGTAACTTTTGTTGTTTATATATATCATATGATTTATTTGAACTATTTTTATTATTCATAATTATCTATACTATTATTTAAGAAGTGATTTAGCTTAGTTGTCATGTTCTCCATAGTTTTAGGTTATTTTGCTTACTTGTCATGTTTTTATTAATTTTAAATTTATGTGTCATATTTTCCATGATTTTAAGTTTTTGAATTGTTAGTCCATAATTTTAAGTTTAGTCATTAGTTTCAATTAATAAGTTTTGAATTGTTAGCTTTTAAATTTTTTTAGTGATTGTTTAATAATATTTTTATTATATTCATGATAATTATTAATTTTAGTAATAATTTTATAGATATGTTCATCTTATGTTTACTTTAGAAATATTAAATTATATAATATTATTTTGCTTATTTGTCATTTTTATTTAGAAGCTTATGTGTCATATTTTACATGATTCTAATTTAGTCAATAGTTTTAATTAATAAGTTTTTTAAAAAAATTAGTCATTATTTAATAAATAATTTTTATTATATTCAGGATAATTATT
Source organism: Sinapis alba (assembly GCA_012274485.2). Lineage (NCBI taxonomy): Eukaryota > Viridiplantae > Streptophyta > Magnoliopsida > Brassicales > Brassicaceae > Sinapis > Sinapis alba. Next base: position 129,123 of record MU106196.1, on the reverse strand, counting down.
AATTTTAGAAATAAATATATAAATAAGTTCATCTTATGTTTACTTTAGTAATATTAAATTGTATAATAATATTTAGCTTATTTGTCATATGTTTATTAGTTTTTAGAAACTTATGTGTCATATTTTTCATGATTTTAAGTTTAGTCATTAGTTTTAATTAATAAAATTTTGGATTGTTATATTTTAAACAATTTTAGTGATTATTTAATAAATATTTTTCATTATATTCAGGATAACTATTAATTTTAGAAATAATTTAATAGATATGCTCATCTTATATTTACTTTAGTAATATTAAGCTGTATAATATTATTTTTCTTATTTGTCATGTCTTTATTAATTTTTAGAAGCTTATGTGTCATATTTTCCAATATTTTAAGTTTAATCATTAGTTTTAATTTATATCTTTTAAATTATTAGTCCATGATTTTATTTTTAGTCATTAGTTTTAATTAATTAATTTTTAGATTTTTACTTTTTAAATAATTTTAGTGGTAATTTAATAAATATTTTTCATTATATTCAGGATAATTATTAATTTTAGCAATAATTTTATAGATATGTTAATCTTATTTTTATTTTAGTAATATTGAATCGTATAATATTATTTTTCATATTTATCAAATTTTTATTAGTTTTTAGAAGTTTATGTGTCATATTTTCCATGATTTTAAGTTAGTCATTAGTTTAAATTAATAAGTTTTGAATTATTAGTTTTAAAATAAAATTTGTGATTATTTAATAAATATTTTTATTATATTCATTATAATTATTAATTTTAGAAATAATTTTATAGATATGTTTATATTACATTTACTTTAGTACTATTAAATTGTATAATATTATTTTGATTATTTGTCATATTTTTATTAGTGTTTAGAAGCATATTCATCATATTTTCCTTGGTTTTAAGTTTAGTCATTAGTTTTATTTAAAAATAATAATTGTTAATTGTAAACAATTTTAGTGATTATTTAATAAATATTTTTCATTATACTCAAAATAATTATTAACATTAACTTACCAATCAAAAGCTGTGAGTCCAAAAAATGCAATTTTTTGCTGGTATAATTCAAAAATTTAACTTTTACTAGAGATATATAGTTTATTAATTTTATTTAATAAGTTTTTTTTGTAAATAAAAGTATATTTTTAATTATTGTAGAATCTGTTAATAAATGTTACTATAGACTGATGAATAGGAAATTTATATAAAATCTAACTAAATTGATGTTTATAGGAATCATGAAATAAAAATGTTAAATCAATAAATTATTATTTGATGTAGAAAAATTTGTTTTCATACAATTTATTGATAATTAATAATTATGATTTTATTTTGTATATTTATATTTTTATGTTATTTTAAATATTAATAAAATTTTGTTAGGTTATTATGATGATTATTTTTACATGTAAGGTTTGATGACAAAAAAAATAAAAGATTTTGTAATTAATAAGCCACTATCTAAGTTTTGTTGTAATACAAAAGTCAAATTATATATTTAGATTAATTTAATATTTCAAATTAATTAAATAATTTAAATAAAAATAAAAATTTATATTAAAACTAAATTTGGTTGAGTATATATTAATCCACACAAGGTGCGGAACATCATTTAGTAATAAACTATTTGATATGCATTTTCTGCATAATTTGCTTGATTTGCAATTTTCCACTTTATCTGTTTGATGTATACTTGTTCTACTTGATCTCGTATCTGTTTGATGTACACTGTTTTGAACTGCTTTTATTGTTCGAAACTTTAGTATTCATAAACTCAACCTGTTCAGAATATAAAAATAAATTAGTTTAATACTGAAGCTAAACAAGAATAAGTACATGGTTGAATATGTATTTGATTAACAAGAGTCTCTTGATTTACGCCAAGAAGGACGATACGTTTGTTAATACAACAACTTTCTCGACATCATCAATACACGTAATTAATTAAACTAATCTGTTGCTTTTTCTTTTGTTTTTTTCTTCTACATTTAATTTAGGTCAATTTTCTCAAATAAAATATTTTAAAGTTTTTTGTCAAAAAAACATTCAAATAAAAAAACACCAAAATATTTTATTAAAAAATAAAAAGACACTTATATCTTAAATATATAAATACAAAAAATATTTTAATAATTTTGAATTATATGTTTTCAAATTTAAATATTTTTTATTATTTTTTTATTTTTTTGAAAAAGAATTTCAAAATTTTAATCCTTTTTAGTTTTTTTTCTTTCTGAAATTCGAAAATGCTTTTTAAAAATATTTTTATTTTTTTTTAATTTTAAAACTTTAATATTTATTTTTTATTTTAAAAAATTTAAAACTCAATTTCAAAATACTATCCCTTAACTTAGATTAATTAATCCTATGATATAAATGTAGATTTATCTTTTTAATGAAATATTTTTGTCAGTTTACTTTGTTATATTTATGATAAATTTTTTTCAAAAAAAACTAGGTATTTCTCTTTATTTTGTAAAGTTTAACCGCCAATAGTATATTTTAGTTCCATCCGAAAATGGAGAAATAAATAAAATTCAATATCATCCCGTCTACCTTACGTAAACACCGGTAACGACAACGGTGTCGTTTTCGCTCTTCCGTTAACTGAGGGAGACGTTAATGTGCATCTCATCCGTCCATCTTTAGCTTCCGTTGAACCAAACCCGAAATCAACGGTCCTGATCTCTCTTAACCGCTTTTCCACGCTTGCTACGCCACTCCCCCCGAGCTGAATTAAAAACTTTATAAACCCCCACAAACTTTATTACTTACATACTGTATATATATATATATATATATATATATATCGTCTCTCGCTCGCTCGCTCATCTCTCCACGTTTTTGTAAAATCATCATCGATCGGAAAAGGAAAACAGGTAACGCCTGAATATTTTTTTGTTCTTCTCTGTCAAGCTTACGTGGTTCTATTATATGATCGTTTAGTATGTTACTTGTAGCTTTGATCGGAGATCATATGCGCACAGTTTCTGTATTTGTCTCTCTGCTATATATGTCTCTCTCTCTTTTTTTTTCTTTCTTTTTTTGAAGTGATTGAGCTCTGCTTTCATGGTGAACCTGGAATCACGGATAAAAGGGTAATTTTGTTTATTGATAGTCCGTTTAATTCGAAGCAGACCCTTTGTTTTCTCTTTGGATTGGGACCCTCCACTTTTCTCTCTCTTGTCCACGATCATAGAATCAGCTTTGTGGTCTCATGTTTATAAACACCAAATAGTGTTTTCCTCTGGATGATCTATACATCCGCTCCCATGTTCTTCCCGTAAGATATCTGGATGCTTTTACTTTTTTTTTAACAAAAGAAAAAGATGTTTTGATGACTTGTTGAAGCTGTGTTTATATTATTTATATGCTTAATCAGACATCTTAAAGTTTTTAGCATCACTTTTAATCAGACATCTTAAAGTTTTTTTTTTTTGTCTGCAGAGTGAGAAAAGGTTGCTTCTTTTATCCATGGATGGATGTGCGAGTAAAAGATCGGTTGAACGGATGGTTTTGCCTAGAAAATCATGCAGCCCTTTACTGCGTGATGAGAATATGAACAAGAAAGATGAAAAGAGTGTCTCTTTCTGCAGCAGGATTGGTTGTAGTGCTTACACCAAGGGAACTAGGATTGGCTCTGCAAAAGTTGGTCGACCTCCGGTTTATGCCTCCTCATCTAATGGAAAAGAAATTGTTGGGAGTTCATCTCCAACTCCAGCTGGATTTCGATACTTACGAAAGCCAGCCACATTTACTGGCAGGAGACTGCGGTCATCATCTAATTTGGACACAGATTCATCAGAAACGAGCAGTGTTCATGATGGTCCAGCTACAGCGGAGCCTGTCCTTCCACGCCAAAAGACCAAAAGAGCTACTGTCATTGTTCCTGGAGATGTTGTAATGACAAAGGCAGGAAGCTCAGGTAGAGGAACCATCATCAGAAGTAGTCCTCAGAAATCTGATGTTCTTGTGGTGGGTTCCTCTGTTTCTTCTTCATCTTCTGGTAGCGAGCACACTGTAAGAGGTGGTCTGACCAGGAATGCATTGAGGTGCAGTTCTGTGTCTCTTTCAACTAACTCAAGCTCCGCAACAAAAAACAGTGTGACCAAAAGGAAAAACTCTGATGGGGAGAGCAGCTCCTCTAGCAGAGCCAGTAAGACTAGCGTTTCAGGGATGAAGGGAAGGAATCAAAGTTCTTCTGGCATCACTGTTTCTGATAACAGAAGGACTCGAGTAGTGCCCACTATCAGGAATAATAGTGTTGTTTCGATTAGTGGTATGAGATCTGGTAATTTTGGTAGGTCAGGGCGACTTGGAGCTGTTGCATCCCCTGCTGCTACTTCTCGACAAACGCCTCATCCTGCAACACCAACCGATCCCAATTCTTCTCTTTCAATTAGTCCATCAAGTAGTCATAGCAGGCTGAGCAGTAATACTGGCCGTTTACTTAGCATGATGCCTGGTAGCCCCGCAGAAGCTGCTGCCCCTTCACCTTCACGCTCTTTGGTGAGCCGTGATGGTTTAAGTCGCTATAACATTAATGGAATTGCAGAGGTAGTTTCCTTCACCTTGTTGTCTGTCTGATTTTGTTAAAAGGTTTGTCATGTTCCTGGGTCGTGATAACACTATTTTGAAAATGTTTCAGGTATTGTTGGCCCTGGAAAGAATTGAACATGATCAGGAGCTTACATACGAGGTTATTAGCAGCTTGGTCTTTTGATATGAACATGTTTATTCGATTATAGAGTGTTTCTGACGTTTCTACTGTGTGTTATGGTTACTTTCACACAGCGACTGGCTTCTTTGGAGACTAATCTTTTCTCAAGTGGTATGATCAGATTCTACGATGAACATAGAGATATGAGGCTTGACATTGATAACATGTCATATGAGGTTAGATTTGCACGTTTTTTACACCTTGGCCCCTTAACAATCAAAAGTCTATCAAAGCTGTAAAATCATATGAACACAAATCTTTCAGGAACTACTAGCTTTGGGAGATAAAATGGGTACAGTGAGCACAGCTCTAAGCGAAGAAGCACTCTCGAGGAGCCTCCAGAAAAGCATTTATCAGGAGACAGATGAAAGCGGTTCCAATTCATTGAATGAGGATGATGATATCAAGTGCAGTATTTGTCAGGTCTCTCTCTCTCCTTCTCTACTTTCTTACCAAAACTTTAAATGAATCAACTGGTTTGTCTAGTATCTGAGCTGAAATAGGACAATGTAGCGTAAGGTTTGTGGTGAAACGGAGAAGAGGTTAATGTTTCTATATATGATATGCAGGAAGAGTACTTCGATGGAGATGAAGTAGGGACTATGCCATGTGAACATATGTACCATGTGAGCTGCGTACAACAATGGCTACGGATGAAGAACTGGTGCCCTATCTGCAAAACCTCTGCGGAAGAGGAGAAGTAGTCGTAGTGATACTGCCACATCCAACTTTAGCTTTGTGGGATGATTTCAAGATGATCAGATACATTGTTTCTTCTTCACCAGATACACTGTATCTACATCATCTTGCTCTCTACCTCCCTTCTTTTTTGTACATAAAACATTTTTTTTTTTACTTTTGACCCAGTTGGGTACAAATAGGCAAATAAGAGCAGGTGACAATTTCCTTTTCCACTTGTATCAAAGCTCAACTTTTGATTTGAACTTTTGATTCCAATTTAATTTTTTTTTTCTCTTGGATTCTTCATACTAAATCTTACTTTTTCCATATAATTGTTGCAGGAGAATTGCCAAAAAGAGAAAAAAATAAAATCAAATTTATAGTAGTTTAAAAAATTCACTCTCACCTCTTTCTGCACTGAACAATATCTTGGGAAATAACATTAAGTGAGAAAACAAAAAGGCAACAATGTAATTTTCATAATTAATAGAGAATACTAAATTTTGACTCTCATTTTTAACGCGGGGTTATATTTTGGTTGACAAATTACTAATTCATTTTTTAATTCATAATAAAATGACTAATATGTTTGTTCAACCTGTTTTATACTCCCTCCGTTTCATATTACTTGTCGTTCTAGGTTTATGCATATATATTAAGAAAACATATGATTTTGTATATTTCCAAAATAAAAACACAATTACCTATACATCTAATCATATTTCAACCAATAGAAAAATAAAGTGGAGAATCTTATTAATGAATTTTGCATTGAAACTCTAAAACGACACTTATTTTAAAACGAAAATTTTTCTCTACAACGACAAGTAATATGAAACGGAGGAAGTAGTTAACTAGGGGGTTGCGCGCGCTTCGCGCGGGATTAATAATTTTTTTCATTGTTTCTTTTTTGAGATTTGGTGTAACCTGTTTATTTTTAATAGATTATAGTTATCATTTTCTCACAAACTTGTCTCTTATAACTTTGTGATTAATTTGGAAGGTCTTTGTGATGTCCCTGAACCGGTGATATGTGAAATTAATTATTACAAATGTATTTAGCTTATGTTGCTAGGCGGAAATAATATGGTTAGTGTTTTGCATGGGTGTTTTTTATTTTTGTGCATCTGCTTTGTGGAGATGTATTTGCTATATTTCAGGCTCGCCAAGTGTTGGAAAATATTGTTGAACGTATAGATAGTTATTTCGAGTGATCTTAAGTTGTATTGTGGAATTTTAGATCATTTATGCTGGTTGCTTGATATATAAATTTGAATCAAGTATCGATATGTATTTGAATGGGTGCATTGGAGTGTTGGTTTATGTGTTGGAAAAACTAACACGTTACATTATCCAACATGTTATGTGTGGACTCATACTATTATTGTTAAAAAAATATTTGGGACTTGTTATTAATGGGGCTATGAATTGGTTTTAGAGTTAGAAGTTACCTGTTACTGTTACTTTGTCTGAGCTTTAATAATGAGTGTCACTTATTAAAAAAATAAATAATAAAAAATAAATAAATAAAAAATATGCAGAAGCCTGTTGTATAGACTGCTGAAAACCTGTTATTAAGGCTGACTATATTTTTTTGGTAATCAAAGTTTTAACTATTAGAATACGGGAAAGTAGAAACACAACTGAAAATTGAATTTTGCAAAGTAAAACAGAGACTTTGTTGCATAAGGTGTTACATTCATGTTGGAGCGTTAACAACGGCTCAGATGAAGGCTATCAATTTCTTAACCTGCTTAAAGTGAAAGCAAAGCTTGCAGTTGTTTTTCATGTCATTTACATGATAATTCTCAGGTGGTTGGAGCTCCATCGTATTTCTTCGGTAGCGGATCTTCATCACAACGTTGATCCAGCCCAGAGCTTTTTTATTGTTACTCCAGTAGCGATCAATCCTTGATTGGCTTGTTTCCCAGTCCAGCGAATCCGAATAACTCTTCCCTTCCTCAATAACTTTGTCAGTGTATATGAACTAGATAGTCTGCGTGTGAATGAGTTACTTGGGTTTAATGCGCAGAGTATGAGGAAGTTTGTAAAGGTGTCAAAATAGAAAATATACTTGTGGGGGCCAGTTCAGAACATAGACAATCAACTTTGCAACTGATACACTCTCCATACCACCGTATTGCACTTCAGTGGTGGAGTTACTGCCGTCTGTGTCATACTGTCACATAACCTGGCATGTGGGATGAAAGCAAAACATGAGACAGAGATATGTGAACATGTATAACAATTAAGGCCCTTACTCATCAAATAAATTCTGACTTGCAACCACCTCCTTGTCAAAACGAAGGGTGTTACAAAAATTGCATTCAGAAAAGACAATTTGCATTACATGTTTGGAAACGTGAGAGGCCTTTTAGAGGAAGCATAGATATACCAAATGTCAATCGTATTTCACACAGCGTTTACCTCCTACAGACTTGGGGTTGATACTGGTCGCTATCATCACTCTAGGTTGGCGGACACCAGTTTCCAGTAGGGTTGGGCGCGGGGCAAGTACTTGCCGATTTTTGATTACTTACTACTTGACTTGACTTATCCAAATAATTTGATTTATTACTTGTACTTGACTTGCTCGAAACGAGTACTTGTTTTGTCGAGTACTTGCAAAAAAATTGATATTTGCAAGTTACTTGCCTTGCCTTGTTACTTGCCAAATCAAATACTTATCTCTTGATTACTTATAAGGTGAACATACAATTACATACAATGCTCTATATATTGATAAGAATTTTCAAAGAAATGGACAAAAATAAAAATAAACGTTTGAAATATTGAAAGCACACATGAAACTCATTGTTCCACTATTTTAATTTTATGTTTCTTATTATTTTAATGCTCTATATATTAACAAAATTAACGATAAACGTGATATTTGACTTTTTAAAAACAAAATATGAATTTTATTAGCTTATTTAATAATAGGTTATCTAGTATATAAAATAATATTGATATTATTGTAATAAAAGAGAAAGAGAAGTATTATTTGTCAAGTAACAAGTATTATGTATATAGTAAGTAACGAGTAACGAGTCAAATACCAAAAAACTAAACGATACTTGATACTTGCCTTGCTCTTGCAAGTAGTGAAACTTTTTGACTTATTACTTGCCTTGCCAACATCAAGTACTTGTTTTTTTAAGGCGAATATGGGTCGAGTCACGAGTATAAGGCGAATATCGAGTAATGATCCCCATGCCTAGTTTCCAGTCACAGTCAATTGTGAAGCAGTCCGGCAAGGCCGTCGAACAGGCTTAGGCACAAAGTGATGTCCATACGTAAGTCGATGTTTGGTCGACTTAATTGAGATATAATGGAAGGTTTAATGGCTTCAGCTTTAAGTGTGGGGAAGCCGTTACTCAGATCTACAGTATGACAAAGAGAAGAATATAGTTGTGTCGATGTAGGCGTTGAAGACAGTGAATGAACTTTTCTATGGGCTGATATTAGGTCTAACTCTGGGCCACACATACTCTAGGCCCAAAATGTACGATTCTAAATACCGAAAGCGTTGCGAAAGTCGTAGAAGATTAGTCTGACGTGTCAAGCTAAGAATTTTTGGGAAAGTGACGTGGCATCATAGGAGAAGAGAGTCTTCTCTTTTATATATATAGATATATTTTTTGCACATTTTATGAAATCACCCACAAAAACTGTAATCATAAAAATGTGTATTCACTAATTACAGGTTAGTTTTGAAAAATCTAGTATATTTTAAAGATTTAAATAAAATAATTAGGATTTATTAATAGTTGTAGTCTTGTGAGCACATGTATTTAGGAGATTTATGCCAAATCGATCTAAAAAATTATTATTTCTGTCAATTTAAAATGAGTTTTGATATCATGAGTAGCTATAATATTTTTTTTTTAATTTTTAATATTAAAATGTGATATTTGTGTATTTTTTTTTGTTTTAAAGTGAAAACTAAAATTCTTGTGATGATCATTTTTAATAGTGATGTCAAGACATAAAAATATTTTAAAATATGAAAATATTTTTCACAATAAATCAGATAATTTTTGATGTTAGAAATATATTAAAAATATTTTTAAAACATATGTTTAATTTTTATCTGATACCAGAATATCATTAATAAAATACAATTTAGATATGAGTTATATAATTTAAAAATATATTAAATAAAACAAATTATTATACTATAATTTTTATCTCACATTTTATAAACATATCTAAAATTTTGATTAATATTTCTTCATTATAATGCTTTTATCTCATAGTTAAGATTATAATATAAAGTGACAGTACTATGATATTTTATTTCTTATTGTACTATTCGAATATATACTATAAAGTGAAAATGTTGTAAGTATTGTATTCTTTTGCTAACGTAAGTATTTTATTTGATGTATAAATTAATAATAGGCAATCCATTTGTACTTATTTGAAGTACCTTATATGTACAATAGATATGACTAGGCCTGGGCATTTCGGGTATCGGTTCGGTTCGGGTATTTTGGGTATCGGGTAGTTCGGATAGGGGGTTAAAGGATCCATTTACTACTTGACTATTTTCGGTTCGGTTTCGGTTCGGGTAGTTTTGGGTTCGGTTCGGTTCGGATAATAAAGTTAGGAACCAGAAAATACCCGGAAAAAAATCGGTTCTCATTCGGTTCTCGTTCGGTTCCGGTTCCGGTTCGGTTATTTCGGGTAGTTCGGGTAATTCATGTTAAATATTGAATTTTTGGATAAAATATCAAATAATTTAGATAAAATTTGGATATTTTCGGTTACTTTGGATAATTTTGGATAGAAATATCTGAATACTTCGGATACTTTCGGATAGTTCGAATAGTTCGGATACTTTACAATTATTTAGTTTTTTAAAATATTTTAGATAATTTTAATAGATTTTTAAATTATGAATATATATATATTTAGTTATATTATATGTATATATAATTAATATTTTTATATGTTCGGGTACCCGTTCGGTTCCGATTCGGTTCGGTTATTTCGGTTATAAAATTTAAGAACCGTTCGGGTATTTAAGGGTCTTGGTCCGGTTCCGGTTTTGGGTATTTTGGTTTGGTTCCGGTTCAGTTCTTCGGTTCCGGTTTTTTGCCCAGGCCTAGATATGACTAAAACTCATACACACATGACATCTGTTTTAGTTAGGGAATTTTTAAGATTTATAATATATTGATATTTATTTATTTAAGGAAAACAAATCAACGGTATTTCCCAAAAAAAATCTTCTCTTCTAATTGTACTGATTTTGTGGAGTAGTTTTAGTAAATTTTGTTGGTTACTCTAAAGGGTAATTCTCTCAAATATATTATTTTTAAGTTTTTGTTACAAAAAAAATGTTAAAGAAGAAAATGACTAAAATATTTTATTAAAGAGGACAAAAGACATCCTAGATATATAAATACAAATAAATAAAAAATAATAAAAATAAATAAATTGTTTTATTTTTTCAAACTATATGTTTTTTTAATTCATACTTTTTTATTTTTTTCTAAATTTTCAAAAATGTTTTTTGAAACTATTTAAAAAAAATATATTTTCAAAATTTTAATGTTTTATTTTTAAAATTTTTAAAACTCAATCGCAAAACCTCACCCCTTAACTCTAAACTTTAATTATATATTAGTTAACCTTAACGATATACGTGTATATTTACCTCTTTAATGAAACATTTTGATCATTTTCAAGGACCACGTCCCCGAAAACCATACTTAAACGTCAAACAACATTCCACCGAATGCTTTATTTCATTAAAACCATTGTTTTACACAAACTTATTCTCAACGAAAAAACAAAACACGAAAAATAGTTCTTGAATTCATGAATAACGCAAAAGAAAACTTAATAATCCAAAAGATGACATCCCCAGACTTTTACTCCTCGACTTCCTCATTCGTACCTGCAAAAAAGAGGGATGAGTAATTGAGATTAATCAATAAGGGTAAATTCTAGGAATTTATGAACTCGTATCAGAGCAAACAAATATTCTAACATGAGACAGCCCTTGAAGGCTTTCAGGACATGAGAAGAATTCACGGTCGAGTCCTCACCTTAGCTTGCTCATAGGTACAAATTTGGATCTAGAAAGGATGAAGAAGCGGCTACATACTCAGATATGGGTTTCCTCGTACACAAGAACAAAGGGAGAAAGGGTTTTAGGTTTATGATCTGTCATACCCAATGACAAGAGGAAATAGTATAAGAAGATCTGAGATTTACCTTAAGGCTGAGATCAGGTCTGGTTACACGCAGCAGATTCAAGAAGACGTTGGCTAGGGTTGCGAGATCGACGGCTCAAGATCCAGTGGTGGTGGTCGGCGGCGATCGGCTGGGAGGAGGCAGGCGGGGCTTTACTGCAGCAGAGCTTCGCTTGGTCTCCTTCTTGTGTTTCTAACCTACGGGGCTCCTCTTTTTATAGGGAATAGGAGAAGAAGTGACTAGAGTTTTCTTCTTTGGGGCCTCATGCAAGTAGGCTTTCTTTTGGGTCAGGCTCTGGATCTTGCAATTTTGCTTCGATGCTATATTTGTGAAAAAAAAATTAAAACTATCATAAGGTATTTTCTTAAATAAATAATAAATATAATTTTTATTTAAAAAATAATAACAGTGTTGTAAATAATTTAATAAATTAAGTGGTTCTCAGAAAAATATCACGTGTTTTAGTAGTATAGATTGTTGTGGTTGCAGAAAGAAAATCATATTTAAAAAATCAATACAATTAAAATAGTAGCCAATTTTTGTAATTCAAAACTTAGCTTTCTTAGTAAATTAAAACTTACCTTAATATTTATGTTCTTGTATATATACTTAAATGGTTAATCATTTGTAACATAGGAAATTATGGAGGAAATAATGATTGCATAATGATTTCTGTAAAATGAGGAAGAGAAAGTAATGTTACAAAGGTGGAGATCATTTTGGAAAGTTGAAAACGCTTTTGAGGCTAGATTAAAGGTAGTCAGGACAAAGAGCATGATTTGTCATAAAGTCCGATGAAGTTAAAAAATTGTTTTGAGTAACGAAAAGAAGACCAAGTCGACGAAAAATATTGCGGGTGTCTATTTCTCGACAAAAACCAGCTTCTTTCAAAACAAGATTTCAAAACAATTGAGAGAGAAGAAATTTTTGTGAATCAAGATTCATTTTGTTTTGTGAATCATCATGCCAAGATAAGATAGAGTGGTCAAATCTTACTTTAAAAGCTAAATAGTCATTCTGAAAATCTTAACTTTTATCAATATACAACAAATCTTATTTCATGAGAACCTAAAATTCAAATAAAAATAAACATGTCCATTCTTTGAATGGATTTTCTAAAATTTATTCCAAAGTGGAGGTTGGTTATTGTTGAAGATTTAATTCTCAAGTAGATGAGATTTTATTGTTCAAAGTATCTCGAGATAATAGTCATCATTCATCGATATGTTAATTTTGCATATATTTTTTTCATACGAAAATTATTATTATGATAGTTGCAATCTTTTTCTTAGCTGTTAGGTGATGTAGTATTTTCCAGTGTTATCTAGGAGCTCATAAAATTTTGTTACATGGCCATGATTGTATGGTGAGACGTAAGGTATATCTATGAACATCAGTTTGTCTCTGTTGATCATGGTGGTTGTGAAGGTTATGTTCATACTTTTTAATTATAGTTTGTTATATTGAAGTCTTTTTAAGTTCCGCAACGACAAAAACTAAAAAAAAGATTAATAATTTTTGTTAAAAAAAAGTTCTTTTGATTATTTATTTATATATATAAATAAACAAATAAATAAATAGATAAATAAATATATATATAAGAGTTTGAAATATATTTATTAGATTCATATATGTACCATATACTATTTAATAACCCGCACCATGCGCAAAGTGAGATATTTTACAAAATATTTCGCAGAGAAAATAGTTTGATAGAAAAATATTTTTAAAGTATTAATAAGGATATGTAACTATATTAAATGGTTTAATATCATTAAATTTTTAAAATTTATCAAATAAAGTATCATATATCTTTCTAAAAGAGAAATTCCCTTAGATAGCCCCTTTTAATTTGTTTGTCACACAAATAGTTTTTAAGAAAAAAAATGACCAAAATGTTTTTTTTAGAAGCAAAAAAAATCATTTTTATGCATTTATACCCCTAGGGTTAACTAATTTAGACTTTATGGTTTAGAGTTAAGGGGTGGGTTTGGGGTTAGGGTTTCAAATTTCAAAAAAAAAAATAAAAAAAAATCAAAATTTCAAAAAAAAAAAAGTCTATTTTGGTCATTTTATTTTTTGAAGGCTATTTTTGTGATAAAAACTTAAAAAAGGCTATTTAAGAGAATTGCCCTTTCTAAAATTCCTAATTAAAATAAATAAATATGTTATATGGTATATTGATTAATTTAAAGATATTATGATTATATATATATATTTTGATATGGATATCTATTAAATTAATTTTCTACTCATATATTTTTATGATCATTTGTATCTTACTATTAAAAAATTTAAATCATAGATCATTAAGTTTCCAGTGTGACACATTAAATAGTTTTAAGAATATATATTTGTTTTAATAATTTTAATTGTGATTTTTAATCTTTTCTAATTTAACAAAATGAAAAACGCTTGAAGATACATTTTTTTTATCAAATCTGTATTATTTAAAATTATTAATTTTCATGTATATCTTAATCAAATTGGATAATTCTGTAACTTTTATTTGAGAAAATAAGGAAGAATATTTTTCGTAGATTACTAAATTAATTTAATGGTTAGTTTATAAAGTATATTATATGTTTAGATAGACAAACCTATTTTCTAAAGATTCTAGTAGTTATTCTAGTGATGACATTTGGCATAGCTAACATATTGGATTCATATCAATTAATATACAATATATTACTATGTCAATTTGGCCAAGTTTCCCTGAAAAAAAATTTGGAATTTTTTTTATCTAAAATTAAATTGTTATATCTGAAACATGTAACTAAATATCACATTAAACATTACCTTATTATATGTATATAATGAGTTACTGTTTATATATAAAATTCCTCTTCTTCCACATTAGCTTTTATCATAACCAATATCACTCTTTCTCGGGAACATATCATAAACTTCCATACTATTTCGAAAAATGAAACACACTTTATGTTTCGCTGCATCAGTTCTCGTGATTTCTTTCATGTTGTTTACCACATGTTCATTATTCATGTCATAGTAATTCAAAATTTTCACACACACATATATATATATATATGGAAATTACATACATTTTATGTGTAAAATATATATACATCCACCTTATAATAAGTTAATAACATATATTCTACATTGGAACATTAAGAACATACGCATCGATATAACCAAATGTGTTTTTATTTTCTAGAAATTGATCTGGTGGAAGCAAAAAATAATAAGGAAAAAATCAAGGTATACACACGTTAGCCTTGCGTGAATGACAAAAAATGCAATCACGCTTGCGTCTTTAACGAGCATTTTACAGGAGGTCATTTCAGACATTTAGAATGTTACTGCTTCCACTAGAATTTATGATGTGATCTACATCATGATAATTACTGAAAAACATATGATATTCTATCTTATCTCTTCTATCCTTGTTAATTGATTATCAAGAATATATGTAAATAATGACATACTTTAATTATGTTATCTACACTATTGCCTAAATAAAAAATAATTAATGGATTTTAATAACATCTACAATTTGACTCTACTTTTTTGTTTTTTAAATAATTTTCCATAGCAACAAAGCAAAACGAAAATTTGGATTCTCCAGCTAATTTTCACCAAAAAAAACACTTATAAGTGAATAAACATGTCATATCTACCTTACTGTATAATATATTTAAACAATTATGCTAAGAAGTAATAAACAAATAATTTGCAAAAATATGCAATTAAAACTTAGCTTTCTCAGTAAATTACAATTTAACTTAATTGTTTTTTTCTTGTATACATACTTAAATGGTTAATAATTTGTAACATAGAAAATTATGGAGGGAAAGAATGATTTCAGAATGTTTTCTGTAAAACGAGGAAGAGAAAGTAATGTTGCATAGGCGAAGATCATTTTGGAAAGTTGAAAACGCTTTTGACGCTAGATTAAATGTAGTCAGGAAGAAGAGAATGATTTGTCATAAAGTCTGATAAAGTTACCAAAAAAAAATTTTGAGTAAAGAGAAGAAGACCAAGTTGACGAAGAAATAATACAGTTGTCTATTTCTCGACAAAAACCAGTTTCTTTCAAAACAATATTTTAAAACATTAAGAGAGAAGAAATTCTTGTGAATAAAGATTTATTTGGTTTTATGAATCATCATGCCAAGATAAAACAGAGTAGTCAAATCTTACTTTAAAAGCTAAGTAGTCATTCTTGAGATCTTAATTTTATCAATATAAAACAAATCTTATTTCGTGAGAACCTAAAATCCAAATACAAATACATATGTCCATTCTATGAATGCATTTTCTAAGATTTATTTGAAAGTGGAGGTTGGTTAGTGTTGAAGATTTAATTATCAAGTAGAGGAGAACTACTTTGTTCAAAGTATCTCGAGATAATGGTCATCATTCTTCGATATGTTAATTTTGTACATTTGATTTTTTTTCATAAGAAAATTGTTATTATGATAATTACAATCTCTTTATTATTTGTTAGGTAATGTGGTATTTTTCAGTATTTTTGCTACATTGTGGTGATTGTATGGTGGGACGTAAGATAGAACATCAGTTTGTCTATGTTGATCATGTTTGTGAAGGTTATGTTCATACTTTTTAGTTGTAGTTTGTTATACTAAAATCTTTTTAAGTTCCACAATGACAAAATAAAATAAAACAGAGATTAATAATGTTTGTTAAAAATAAAGTTCTTTTGATCATTTTAATATATATATATATAATTGTTTGAAAATATATTTATTAGATTCATATCAATATCATAAACTATTAAAACTCGCACAATGCTCGGAGTAAGATATTTTATAAAATATTTGGCAAAGAAAACAGTTTGATAGAAAAATATTCTTAAAAATAATAAAAAATATATTTAACTATATTTAAATGATTTAATATAATGAAAAAATAAAATATATATTTTTTATCAAAAAAGTATCATATATATTTATGAAATTCCTAATTAAAATAATTAAATAAGTTATATGGTATATTATTTAATTTAAACAATATTATGAATATATATATATATATATATATATATATATATATATTGATATGGACATCTATTAAATAAAATATTTTACTCATACGATTTTATGATCATTTGTATCTTACTATAAAAAAATAATTCATAGATCATTAAGTTTTCAATGTGAGACATTAAACAATTTTAAGAACATATAGTTGTTTTAATAATTTAAAATATAACAAATAAGTACATTTTAAATTTTATTATATGGTAAATGTGATTGTTTAATCTGTTTAAATTGTACAAAAAAATAAAGATACATATTTATATGATCATTTGTATTTTATTATAATAAATTTATTAAATCATTGATCTTTAAGTTTTCAGTGTAACACATTAACCAGTTTTAAGAACATATAGTTTTTAATAATTTAAATATAAAAATTCGTAAATTTAAAATTTTATAATAATTTTATTGTGATTTTTAATCTTTTTAAATTAACAAAATAAAGAAAATTGAACATACACAATTTTTATCAAATCTTTATTATTTAAAATTATTAATTTTCATGTATATCTTAATCAAATTGGATAATTCTGTAACTTTTATTTGAGAAAATAAGGAAGAATATTTTTTAGATTACTAAATTAATTTAATGGTTAGTTTATAAAGTATATTATATGTTTAGATGGACCAACATATTTTCTAAAGATTCTAGAAGTCATTCTAGTGATGACACATAGCATAGCTCACATATTGTAAACATTCTCAATTAATATACAAGATATTACTATGTCAATTTGACCAAATATTCCTGAAAATAATCTTTAAAAAAATTTATATCCAAAACAAAATTTTTATATCTAAAATATGTAACTAAATATCTCAATATATGTTACCTTATTGTATGTATATAATGAGTCACTGTTTATATATAAAATCCCTCATCTTCTACATTAGCTTTCATCATAACCAATATCATTCTTTCTCGGGAACATATCATAAACTTTCTTACTCTCTCAAAAAATGAAAAACTCTATATGTTTCACCGCATCGGTTCTCGTGATTTCTTTCATGCTTCTCTTTGCCACAGGTTCATTATTCATGTCATAGTAATTCAAATTTTTCACACATATATATATATGGAAAATACATACATTTTATGTATAAAATATATATATATATCCATCATATAATAAGTTAATAACATATAATATATGTACGGTTTCTAATATTTACATATATTATATTCTAGTACTTTATATATATATATATATATATATATATATATATATATATATATGTGTGTGTGAGAGAGAGAGAGAGATTGTTTGTAAGCATATATCATATGTTAGGTGTTACCATATTCTACATTGGAACTTTAAGAACATACACATAAATATAACCAATTGTGTTTTTATTTTCTAGAGATTGATCTGGTGGAAGCAAAAAATAATGAGGAAAAAAGCAAGACATTCACACGTTGGCCTTGCGTGAATGACAAAAAATGCAATCATGCTTGCGTCTTTAACGAGCATTTTACAGGAGGTCATTGCAAACATTTAGAATGTTACTGCTTCCGCTAGAATTTATGATGTGATCTACATCATGATAATTACTGAAAAACATATGATATTCTATCTTATCTCTTCTATCCTTGTTAATTGGTTATCAAGAATATATGTTCGGTTAATGACATACTTTAATTATGTTATCTACATTACTGTCTAAATAAAAATAATTAATGGATTTTAATAACATCTACAATTTGACTCTACTTTTTTGTTTTTTTAAATATCTTTCCATAGCAGAAACGTAAAACAAAAATTTGGATTCTCCAGCTAATTTTCACCCAACAAAAACAATTATAAGTGAATAAACATGTCATATTTATCTTATTGTATAATATATTTAAACAATCATGTTAATAAGTTATAAGCAAATAATTTGAAAAATATATAATTTGAAACTTAGCTTTCTTAGTAAATTACAACTTACCTTAATTGTTATGGTCTTGTATATATACTTAAATGGTTAATCATTTGCAACATAGAAAATTATGGAGGAAAAAATAATTTCATAATGATTTCTGTAAAATGAGGAAGAGAAAGTAATGTTGCAAAGGTGGAGATTATTTTGAAAAGTTAAAAACGCTTTTGAGGCTAGATTAAAGGTAGTTAGGACGAAGAGCATGATTTGTCATAAAATCTGATGAAGTTACAAAATTGTTTTGAGTAATGAGAAGAAGACCAAGTTGATGAAGAAATAATGCGGGTGTCTACTTCTCGACAAAAACTAGCTTCTTTCAAAACAAGATTTTAAAACAATTGAGAGAAAAAAAATCTTGTGAATCGAGATTCATTTTGTTTTGTGAATCATCATGCCAAGATAAAATTGACTGGCCAAATCTTACTTTAAAAGCTAAGTAGTCATTCTAAGTATCTTAACTTTATCAATATACAACAAATCTTATTTCATGACAACAACTGACCAGCTCTGGCGCGTCTTCTCTGTCACATAATCACCTCCGGCGCGTTTTCTCCGTCACACCACCACCTTCGGCGTGTCTGCTCCTTCTTAGTTCTGTAAACAAAACAAAAAAAAAACAGTTAGAGATAGCTTAAGGAGATGCAGAGAAAGATATTATAAAGAGGATGAAAAACCTGCTTCTTCATAAAAGATGAAGAAAGAAGCTGAAACACATAGTCATGAAACCGTCTTGGTCTCCGCGATAATGGCGACTAATGCTAACGACGGCAGGCTTAAATGGAGGTTGAGTAGGGATAGGCGTGGAGATGAATGGAGATTAAGCAAAGGAGATAAGTTGAGATTGAGAAGAAGAGCAAAGGAAAAAGTAGATGAGGAGAAGAAAGAGTAATCTTAGTCAAAAACAAAGAGAGAGGAGATGAGACGATGGAGTCTGTGAGGGGAGAAGTGAAGAAAGAGTTGGAACAAAACCAAATCAATCTGATCTGTTGGATCTATTATTATTATTATCAATGGTTAGGATCAGAAAATGGTGATCCACACCATTCCAAAATGAACCAATAAGAAATAAGCATTATATTTCTTTAATAGTTTATTATTAGAATTCATAGTTTAGAATTATGTTTATGGTTTTGTTGTTTACGATTTGATTTCAATAGAATTGTAACTTAAATTGAAAAGTTTTAAATTTGGATTTGGGGTTTAGTTTTGCGTTAAGGGTAACACAACTTGATATAATATAATTTAATAAATTTATTTAATTGGGTGTTATAATATAAGGTTAAAAAATTTCATATAAGGTTAATTTGGAGTATTAGGTTTGGGGTTTTAAAGTAAAATTTGAGAATAACATTTTAAAATTTTAGATTAGTAGTTTATATTTAAGTTTTGTGTTTAAATTTAAAAAATGTTAAATTTGGTGTTTGGATTTTATGATTTGGGGTATAAGGTTTAGGGTTATAGTTTATGGTTTGGAATATAGTGTTTGAAGTATAAATTTAAGTTTTGGAATTAAATTTTAGGAAATATTCAATTTTGAGTATAAACTTAAAATTTGTTGTTTTACTTTGAAAATGTTAGATTTAATGTTTAGATTAGTTATTTGAGGGTATAGAGTTTATATATAGAGTTTAAGGTTTAGAATATAGTGTTTGAGTTTAGATTTAAAATTTGAGATTAAATTTTAAAAATGATTAAATATGAGTTAATCTTTAAGATTTTGAGGTTATAGTATGAAAAAAATAGAGTTTAAGGTTTATTTTTAGAGATTAGGAGTTTAAAATATGTTTAGAGTATAGGGTTTCAAATAGCCACAAAAATTTTGTGGCAAAATCGTAACTATCTTATAACAGTAACGAAAACTTTCGTAGCAAAATCGTAGCGATTCTGCTGCCACGAACTATTCGTAGCAATATTGTGGCTATTATGTCAGTAACAATATTGTGGCAAAATCGTAACTATCTTATAACAGTAACGAAAACTTTCGTAGCAAAATCGTAGCGATTCTGCTGCCACGAACTATTCGTAGCAATATTGTGGCTAGTATGTCGCCACATTTACATTTGTAGCAAAACCGTAGCACAGTTTGCTATGAAATTGATAAGCTTTGCTACATTTTGCGTTCTGTAACAAATTCATGACAAATTCGAGGCTTATTCAATTTTGCTATGAAATTCGTAGCTATGACCATTTTTTTTACTAGTGCTAGTTTAAGCCAAGCTTGTTTTCTTGTAGTCTTACCTCTGGTTCTGTTTTCAAAGAGAAACCTTGCATGTGAGCGACCGAGGTTTGATGTAGTGAAAGTAGTTAAAAAAGAGTGAGATACAGAGAAATTGAGCAAGAAAAAAATGATATTTCAATTTACCTCAGATAAAAACCTTGCATGCCGGCGTTGGAATGTGTATTTGAGTAGGAGAAAAGGTGTTCTTTTCTTTGTTGGACATAAATTATTACACAAACATAAAATAACACCTCATAAATATAAATGATGGAATAAGGTAGTTTTCGGGAGATTGCTGGTAACTGGTGATCGTGGAGTCGAGGTGTGGGAAAAAAAACTGTTGGAGCATTATGATTTAGTGATTACTTATATTATAAATGACATGTAATTTGATTACTAAACCTTAAGAACGTGTTTATCTTTTTCTCTATTTTTTAACGTCTTAATTGATATTAATCAAAAGAGGTGGATACCCCCAAAACAAATGACAAAGACTTATGACACAAGGCATAAGCGTTTAAAAATAAAGCAACAACACTCTAAGGGGGTGGTATTGGATTAAAGAATTTAACTGATTCTAAAAGAATTCAATTGAAGATATAAATAGTTACTTTTAAGGTATTTTAAAGGATTTGATAAAGATTTTAATGCATTTGTCTAATTATGATGCTTTGGATTTTAAAAGAATTCAAATAATTTTGATACATATCAATTCCTATAAATTCTATAAACTAATTTTTTTTACATGAAGAAAATTTTTTTATAAAAATTTGATAAACAAAAACTTTAATCATTTTATTCAATATAAAAAGTGAAAATTATGTAAGAAAAAAATTTGAATAAAAACTTGACTAAGTGAAAAATAGTAATAGTTGAATTAATTTTGTATTACTGTGTGAATATGTAGCCATTTGTGGATAAGAAAATTCTACGGAAAAAAATTATGATATAATATATTTTATAATCATTTATCAAGATAATAACAAATTTTGTAAATTTATAATGAAAATTATGTTTTCAAATCTTTTTTTATTATAATGATCAATGATTTTGACGTATATATTCAATATATAAAATATATAAAATTCATCTTCAAATTCCAACCTTAATGCAGAGAATTGATACTTTACAATTTTTAAAACAATTTCCATTAAATTCCATTCAAATACAATTACCATATAATCCACTGAAAATTGAATAACACAAACATTTAATGGAATTAGAAAATTACTAAATCCAATAACAAAAGAATTGCAAGGAATTAATGAAATCTGTGATTGAATAACACAAGAATTTAATTGAAAGTCTGATTCCTTCTAATTCTAGTCAATTCTTAAAACCAATACCCCCACCTAAATAAGAGTCAAGCGTCACTTCTAGTCGATGGGACAATTACCAGCCTGATCTCTTGCAATCCAAGTTACACCACTGTGAAGAGATGCATTCCTCCAGTTCGCATGTANAACTCTTTATTGTCTTATTAGTACGATATTGTCCACTTTGGGCCTAAGAGGCTGGCCCGCATGGATTTACTTTTGGGTTCCTTCCCAAAAGGCCTCGTACTAATTAGAGTTGGACATCTCTTTATATATTAGACACTTCTTGTCTAATTCTCCAATGTGGGACTTAGTTTGTTATCTCACAGCATGTAGATTGCACTTAATAGTTCCACTATCTGGCAGGTGCCACATATCAGAGTTTTCCATTCTAGCCCTCTCCTTAGCTTCTCGTGTCTGGGATTTATTCATCAAGAACCACTGTTCAACTTCAACAGCCATCTCTCTTAATAGTCTCTTTACAGATTCCTGGGTTTCGGCATAGAGAATAGTGTTCTGTTCTTCCATATTAGCCATAGCACCCAAGGAGTAGAACGTACTGAGGGTTGGGATCTGCTACTGTCCTCCATCAAATCATATATATATGAAAGATTTTCTTCACAAGAGCGTTGCATGGTCCATGAAGGAAGCTCCATACCTGCATCAGACCATATACCAGTCGCCGTTCAGCACTGAAATAAGACATGATTGATGGTATCAATCCCAAGACCTCTGGAGTTCAATCTCTCTGCAACAGGCAAAGCACCTGAGACCGCTCTCCATAGAAACATCTTGATCTTTGGAAGTGTATGTATTTTCCACATTCTTTTCTTCAAGTCAATTCGAGTTTGTTCCTCGCGAGAAATCTGTCCTGCAGCCTCAGACTTTGCTTTCGCAATCATATCGTAGCCCGTTTTGACTGTGTAGGCACCATGTTTTGAGAAAGCCCAGACGTTGCAAACGTTCACTACACCTTGATCATTTGCCTGATTCGATGCACTTCATTAGGAGGAAATAACTATGATAACCTCTCAAGGTTCCAATTACCCGAGCTGTTAATAAGCGATGAGACCTTCAGATTGACATCAAACAACATTTTTCGATTGACCGGACGGCGGGGGACCCTATCCATGATCCATTTATCACCCCATACCGTTGTTGATCTTCCATTGCCGATGGACTTGATCAGGCCCTTCACCAGAAGCTCTCGCCCAAATATAATGCTCCTCCAAGTATATGATGGTCTATAACCTTTTCCACACTCTAAGAAGTTTTTATTAGCATAGTATCTACCCTTGTATACTTGTGCTAATAGGCTCAGTGGCTCATTCAAAAGCTTCCAAGCTTGCTTAGCCAGCAAGGCTTGGTTAAAGTCTTCAATATCCCGGAAACCTAAGCCCCCAGACTCCTTTGGCGTGCAGAGTTTTGGCCAAGACACCCAATGTATCTTTCTCTTATCATTGTTCTCATTCCACCAAAAAGCAGTCATTTCACTCATGATCTTTTGGCAGTGATGCTTTGTCAATCTGAAACAAGATATGGCATAGACAGGCAGAGCCATAACAATTGACTTTAGGAGTACCTCCTTTCCCCCCAAGAGAAAGCGTTTTGGCATACCATCCATTAAGTCTTTTACCAAGTTTCTCACCTATAAAGGCTAGCAAATTCTGTTTCGATCTACTGAAACATTCTGGGAGGCCTCAAATATGTACCAGGTCCACTTTCATTCTCGATCTCCAGAAGCTCCGCTAACAAACGTTTCATCACCGGGTCAATGTCGGCACCATATGTGACAGACGATTTATGGAAATTGATTTCTTTTCCTGATGCTTTGCCATACAGCTCCAGACAATATAGAAAGTTGGAACATTCTTTTAATGTCGCTTGGCAGAGAAAGAGACTGTCGTCAGCAAACAACAAATGTTGTATAGATGGACAGTTCTTCATAAGTCTCATCTCCGTGATGTTACCATGCAGTTCTGCTCTGTTCACTACATGTACTAGTGCCTCTGCACATAATATAAACAGGAATGGAGACAATGGATCTCCTTGTCACATACCACGTTTTGGTGTAATCTTCACATATGTCTGACTATTAAGAAGCACTGTATAAGTAACCGAGCGAATACACCCCATTATCCACTGTATCAACTTATTAGCGAAGCCCATTCTCTGAAACAATGTCTCCAAGAAATCCCATTCAACTCGGTCGTATTCCTTCGACATATCTGTTTTGATCGCAATGTATTCACTTTTGCAGTTAAGATTGGTTTTAAGGCCATGTACCATCTCATGGGCTATTAACTAGTTATCAAATATCAATCTTCTAGCAACAAATTCTCCTTGAGTAGGCGAGACAATTTAAGGCAGTATGCCTTTCAACCGTCCGCATAGAATGTTTGAGACAATCTTGGTTTGTCATGAGTGAAGGATTTGGTTTCTTCGGTAACAAACAGAGCTGAGTGTTATTCCAATCCTGAGGTATAACACCTTCCGCAAAAAATCGCTTCACCTCAAGGATTATTTGAGGCCTAGTGATGGACCAAAATTTTTGAAAAAAAAATGACCTGTCATGCCATTTTCCGCAGAAGAACTATCACTTTTTATTGCTGTAGCCGCTCTCTTTATCTCTGCGTCGGTAACTGACTTAGTCAGGTTTACCTTCATACGATCTATTACGCGTTGAGAGAAATCCTGAAGAATTTCTGATGCATCGGTGGGTCTAGACGATGAGAAAATCTCCGTAAAATACTTTATCGCTATATCCCCTTTTGCTTCTTCAGATGTATGCTCAACACCACCAGAATCTGTGAGGCTTGGAATATTGTTCTTCATTTTCTTAGTCTTAGCCCATCCATGAAAAACTTTGGTGTTTTTATCACCAGACTGCAGCCAATTGTTCTTGCTTCTAAGCTTCCAATACTCTTCTTCTTCTTGGAACAATTTAGCTAGCTCCAGCTTAAGATAAATGGTCCTCTGAAAGTTTGGAATTAACTTCTTCTCCTCTTCCTCTAACTCAGGACAAAACTTCTCTATCATCTTCTTCGAGTTACTAACTTCATTACGTTTCCATTTAGAGAGGACCTTGCGGCGTGAAGCGATGCGCTCTGAAACAGTTCCCAAGTTATTGTTTTGAGGTACGTTACAGCCCTTACGCACGAGCTCCAATATTTGTGGCTTGTTACTCCACCTTTTGTCATACATGAACTGACCCACATTCTTCGTACCGGTACATGTGACACTCATCAGAATAGGCATGTGATCAGACCCTAGCCTTTCCAGGTACAATGTGTGTGATCGAGGGAAAAGATGGAACCATTCTGAATTACCAAAGGGCTATGTCCAACCCGCATTGAATCCATACTTTGTCTTTCACCCCCTTGGTAATTATTTCTCTGACCCCAACCCATGATAGCTTATCTCCTGAGCTTGGGATTTCTTTGATCCAACAATCCCTAGCCATAGATCGGAAAGGGTAGAAAGATGATTCCTCTCGGACTGGTCCACCAATCTTCTCCGATGTATTCATCATCTCATTAAAATCTCCAACAAGGCACCATCCTGCATTTCTGTTCAACCCAAGAGTCTTTAGTTGCTCCCACACAATATAACATTTGTGATGAACAGGATCCCCATATACGAAGGAGATGAAGTAAACTAAATCTCGTTGCTTTAATTTGACATCTATAATTCTGTCACTCGATGACATAATCACCACTTCGTGTGACTTTCTCCAAAACAATGCTAAACCTCCACTAAGACCCACTGGATTCACCAAAAATTGTGGTCATAACCCAATGATCTTTTAAAACCTTCAACGTGATCACTAGAGTTTTTAGTCTCTATGAGAAACAAGAAGTCTGGAAGATACTCACGACAAATCTCCTCTAGACTTCGAACTGTCAGGATGCTCCTCAAACTCCGACAGTTCCAACTGAGTGTTGTCATTGAGGATTGGATGGTTTCTGGTGAACCATCAATCCTTCAGATTGTTTCGACATCTTAGACGAGACCTCCATGTACTCACCCGCCTTTCTATTAGTACTACAGTCTCCTTCATCCTGAGCAAACTTAAGCGGTCCTGTCAGAGAATCAACCTTATCGCCATTTGACGCATGTTTAAAACGCTTCCAAGGAGCACCTTTGCGCTTTGATACATTGCTTCTACCACTTTTTCCGGAAGCAGAGTGACCATCATGGCCCATAGAGAACAAACCCCCTGTTTTTATAGGTAAGTACTCTCCTGAGCCTTCACTCATTTTACGGGGCAGCTCCAACATCTCCGTCTGCCATGGACTCAGAATAGAGAAATTCTCCTTCTGCAAACCCTCCGTCATGGCAGTAGCATTATGTAGAGCTACATAATTATCTCCGTTTGGACCTGCTAGTGTTGCTATGTTCCGTGTTTGTTCTATTGTTGGTGGTATAACTTCCTCTGTTTCAGCCGTTCGAAAATCGAGCACCCTTCCCAGATTCTTGTTTTCGACACCAGCATCGGTTGATCTCCTAGGCGGAGGTATGAACTTTGAGCTCCAGGATTAGATGAAAGATCTTGTATCACCATCTTCATCTTAAACTCTCTGATGCGTCTTTCCTCTGGGTCTGTACAGTTCATATACAACTGCATCTGCTCTAATACCTTCGACGCAACAACAGAGTTTGGAGCAAAGCACGGAGGTGCCAATGGTGCTAGAAGAGGCATTATTGTCCCTAACAAGTAAGATTGCTGTTGCTCATGAACCCCTGCGGTTATTATGACTTCTTTCTTTTTTTCAGATACAGTGGCTCCGTTGTTTTTCCGGCCCTTACCCAATGGACATTGCTGTTTCTCGTGTGATAGCCTGAAACAGAGAAAAGATTTCTTTTGTATTCTTTCATATTCCACATCCACTGTTGCATTTCCTCCATTTGGAAGGTTCACTAATTTGGAGTCTCTCACTGGATGTTGTAGATTCAAAATGACTCTTACTCGTACATATTCCTGGAGATGAGGTTCTGTCAGATCAAACTCAATGTCCTTAACATGACCGATAGGGTTTGAGACTCCCCTTATAGTTTTAAAAGTGAGATAATTAACCGGTAGCTTGTGTAGGCGTATACACACCGAAGCTTTTTGTAGGAAATCAGACAGTGGGAATTCCATCCAACGGTCCATTACCATCCCCTAATCATCAAACGTCCAGAAACCGTGTTTCATCACTGTCTGCAAATCAGTTTCCAGGTCAAAGATGAACTGGAAACTTTTCTTGGATAGCACTATTCCTCTCACCCGTTCATAGATTTTCCAGATCTTTGGCATCGTACATAACATACACGCCATGTTTTGACTCTCCGGATTTAAAAGCCTCCCTATCAAGCTCCTTCCATTACAAACCGCCACACTAAAATCTTTATCTTCCGTCAGTGTCACCACCGGTAAGTCCTCCCCCAGAGACATCGCTTTCATAACTTGATTAAGTCCTTCGTCCATTAGGAGTAGAAACAACTTGCTTTCAAACCAAAGAGGATTTTTCCTCGTCGCTATATGAATATGAACGTAAGGCGGCTGATGAGGAAACCCTACAAAAACACTCTCCACAATTGAAGATTTGAAGGAAATGAGGATATTTGACAATATTCTCATGATATCCTGGGCTGAAATTTGGAAAATTTCCAAAAAAATCTTTTTCACGGCAAGGAAAAGATCCTTCCATAAGTTATCTCCATCCTGATTGGTTGTGGAAAACCTTCCACCTCTGGAAGAGTATTTACTTTTGCTCTATTTAATTTTATATTTGTTTTATTATTTTAAATATAGTTTTGTAATAATATATGTGTCAAAATTTGATTGGCTAGGTAGGTGACTTATGCTTTAGTATATAAAAGATGTTTGGCTTCTTTGTTTCTTTTATTGGGACAATGACAATGAAGTATGTTTTGAATTTGAGTGATGTGTATTCATTTTGTTAGACAATTGAAGTGTGAAAGCAGTATGTAGAAAGACTACTAGAAATGGAAGGATAAGGTATCTTACATGCTTTTATCTTCTTTTGGCTGACTTATCATAGATCAGTATGCAACTAATGTCATATGTACTTCAGCTAGAAACTATCTTTGAGATTGGAACCTAAGCATGAACAATGGGAGAAATGTCACAGTATTACGAAGGCTCTCGGATTGTCTTTGATGATGGTTCGAGGATTCATTCATGTAACAAAAATGAGTTGATTGTTTTATAGTGTTGTAGCATTACTTACACAAGAATTGTAGTCATTGTTTTACACAAATCTTATGCTAGCATACCATTGTATCATGCCTCCATTCAATTTCAATAGAAAGGAATCAGTATTAATATAGTACATTTTGATACATTTATTTTACATTAAAAATTAGAGCTGAGACTTATTATCCATGATCTGGATCCGTTACGAAAATAGGATATCCGGGATGTCCGGATCCAGATTCAGATAGTAAAATGTCGGATACATCGAATCTAGATCCGAACCCGGATGACCGGATCCAGATTTTAATAAAATATATTAAATTTTTAATTTTATTAATAATTATAATTGATATATTAGTATTTATACATAAAATTAGTTAATTACTTTTATTAAATGTATACTAGATAATTGTCTTCACTTTGTGCGGAATAATGTATATCCAACAAATTTTGATTTTAATGTTAATGTTAAATTTTATTTAAATTTAAGCTATTAGATTAAATATAAATTTCAGTTGATATTATTTAAAAAACTAGATGATATATACTCAACCAAATTTAATTTTAATATAAATTTTAATTTTAATTTTAATTATTTAATTAGTTTTCAATATTAAATTAATCTGAATATATAATTTGACTTTTTATTACAACAAAACTTAGATAATGGATTATTAATTGCAAAATCTTTTATTTCTTTTGTCATCAAACCCTACATGTAAGAAAATAATCATCATAATAACCTAACAAAGTCTTATTAATATTTAAAATAACATAAAAATATAAAATTATAAAATAAAACCATAATTATTAATTATCAGTAAAGCTATGAAAATAAACTTTTCTACATCAAATAATAATATACTGATTGAACATTTTTGTTCCATGATTCCTATGAATATCACTTTAGTTAGATTTTATATAAATTTCTTATTCATTAGAGTCTATAGTAACACTTATTAACAAATTCTACAATAATTAAAAATATACTTCTATTTACAAAACACTTATTAAATAAAAGTAATAAATTATATATCTCTAGTAAAAGTTTTAGATTTTTGAATTACAACAGCAAGATATTGCATTTTTTAGACTCACAGCTTTTGATTGGTAAGTTAATGTTAATAATTATCTTGAATATAATGAAAAATATTTATTAAATAATCACTAAAATTATTTAAAAAATAACATTTTTTAATTAAAACTAATGACTAAACTTAAAATCAAGGAAAATATGACGAATATACTTTTAAACAATAATACAAATATGAAAAATAATCAAATATTATTATATAATTTAATATTACTAAAGTAAATGTAATATAAACATATCTATAAAATTATTTCTAAAATTAATAATTATCATGAATATAAGAAAAATATTTCCTAAATAATCACAAAATTATTTTAAAACTAATAATTCAAAACATATTAATTTAAATTAATGACTAAACTTAGAATCATGGAAAATATGACACATAAGCTTCTAAAAACTAATAAAAATTTGATAAATAAGCAAAATAATATTATATGATTTAATATTACTAAAATAAATATAAGATTAACATATCTATAAAATTATTGCTAAAATTAATAATTATCTAAAATATAATGAAAAATATTTATTAAATTACCACTA
Organism: Sinapis alba; assembly: GCA_012274485.2. Taxonomy (NCBI): domain Eukaryota; kingdom Viridiplantae; phylum Streptophyta; class Magnoliopsida; order Brassicales; family Brassicaceae; genus Sinapis; species Sinapis alba. The sequence goes on along the minus strand of MU106196.1, from coordinate 99,186 downwards.
AAATTGTTTAAAAGTAATAATTTAAAAAGTTATTAATTAAAATTAATGACTAAAAATAAAATCATGGACTAGTAATTCAAAAGATATTAATTAAATTAATGATTAAACTTAAAATCTTGGAAAATATGACACATAAGTTTCTAAAAATTAATAAGAACATGAAAAAAAAAAATATTATATGGATTAATATTACTAAAGTAAATATAAGATGAGCATATATATAAAATTATTACTAAAACTAATAGTTATCCTGAATAAAATGAATAAAATATTATTAAATAATAACTAAAATTGTTTAAAATATAAGAATTCAAAATTTTATTAATTAAAACTAATGACTAAATTTAAAATCATAAAAAATATGACACATAAGTTTCTAAAAACTAATAAACATATGAAAAATAAGCTAAATAATATTATGAAATTTAATTATACTAAACTAAACATAAGATGAACTTATCTATATAATTATTTCTAAAATTAATAATTATCCTGAATATAATAAAAAATATTTATTAAATAGTGACTAAATTTTTTAAAAACTTATTAATTAAAAATATTGACTAAATTTAAAATCATGTAAAATATGACACATAAGCTTCTAAATAAAAATGAAAAAATAAGAAAAATAATATTATATGATTGAATATTTATAAAGTAAACATAATATGAACATATCTATAAAATTATTGCTAAAATTAATAATTATCCTGAATATAATGAAAAATATTTATTAAATAATTACTAAAACTGTTTTAAAACTAACAATTCAAAACTTATTAATTGAAACTAATGACTAAATTTAAAATCATGGACTAATAATTCAAAAAATTAAAATTATGGAAAAGATGACCTATAAGATTCTAAAATTAATTAAAACATGACAAATAAGCAAAATAACTTAAAACTATGGAGAACATGACAAATAAGTCAAATCACTTTTTAAATAATAGTATAGATTATTGAATTTTAATATCCAATAATTGATGTATTAAATTTTGTATTTTGTTTCAACTTTCTATTTAAGTGTGTATTTTTAATAAATTTTTATTTATTTTAATAATTAATCATTAAGTAATTTGAAATCAAGCACTTCTTATAATTTAGACTGAAAAACATCTCAGTGACATTAAAAATATTATAATCAATTACAATTCCTAAAACATCAACAAAACAATAATAACCAATAATATTATATGTTATCAAATTTAGATTTTAAAAACTATGGCATATGAAAAGAAAAATAACAAATTTAGAAAACATTACCCTTGTATTCTCGCACACAAAACAATGCATCATTAATTTAACAAATTTGATATTTGTTTTGCATACCCCCACCATAATGTATATGTTAAACATCCCCCTATATATTAAATGAGAAGTCACTTAAGTGATTTCTCCTGACGTGTCGCTCATATGAGAGTTTTCCAATTAATTGTTATAATTTGATTGGTTGATGATTTTTATTTTTTTATTTATTTAATCAAAAATTTTAAAAGGAAACTAAACCTAGAATTACCTAATCTAATATATGTTTACAAACATACAATTAAACATCTTAAATATATAGATCAATTAATATAATTTATTTATAGAAACACTTAAATTTCATAGATTATATTATATAAATTGATAATATATATTTAAATACATATATACTACATAAACAATTATAAAAACGGTTTTTAATATATTTATATTAAAGTTTCTCAAAATAAAATATTTATATTTGTGTACATGAAATATTGTAATTATCATGTTTCAGAAACTGATTATTATTAAAATATATAAATATTGATAAAAATATTTATGAGAAAAATTTGACTAAACCTAAAGTTATGGAAAGCTTGACAACTCATTAAATTCACTTCTTAAATAATAGTATAGATAGATGACTAAGGTTTACATTGTTAAACTATTTTAAATCACATAAGTCTTATAAAAATATATATTAAAATTTTTGAATACCTAACTATTTAAAATTAATTAAAAATTAAAATTCTAATTATTATTCAAAAATTATAACAATGTAACCATAATGGAGTATATATTTTTCATATAATATAATTACCCGCAAAATTGCGGGCAAACACCTAGTATATTACTAAATATTAAAAGTTCAAATTAGCATCAAGTTACCAAATAACATAATATAAAATTAAATGTTCAATCAAACCTATGTTATATTATAAACCAATAAAAATACTATAATTAATAAATTGACTGAGTAAGAGTTCTTACGTTCCAATCATTTTTGTATTTGAAAATATCAACACGTTAATCTGGTAATAATCTCTAACCGGCTATTGCTGGTTATAACCATTGAAATCATAAACTAAACAACAATTATCGTTAGAATTGTTTTTTTTTCTTAAATAAAAAGTTAAATTCGGGTCTATTAAAGATATAAACTTAACTTTCGGATGGGAGGTACAGTTCATGAATAAACTCTTGTCTAAGTATTCAAACAGACCGAAAAATAGTAGTTCATATCCGTGTAAAGTGACAAAGAAAATGTGATTTAGTTTCGCATAGCAAGTGGATCAAACTTGAAATGTGGTAACATCCCAAGAAAATATATATAATAAGATGAATAATAATATTTTTTCGTTAGAATTATTAATATCTATTTATCGTTAGAATTATTAATATCTATTTATTAGTTATCTCAAGGAAATTTATATAATAAGATGAATAATAATATTTTTTAAAAAAGCTTAAATAACATATTCTAATTAAGAGTATCCATTTAAAAGATCATATATATATATATATATATATATTAAGATAAAATTAAATAACAATATACTTTTTGAACAAAGTTAAATATGTTGGAATAAGCTTAAAGATAACTTGAGAACTAAGTTAAAAGGAATAAGGATACTTAGGAGATTTAGGAGATATCTATTTATGCTATTCCTAAAGAGTTTAGGAAGTCTAGATATATATATATATATAAGGAGATGATATTGAATAAGTTAGAGTTATGAGTTTTTGAGAGCTTTTAGTTTTGAGTGAGTTTTTCTAAAAGCAATTGAGTGATTAATAAGAAGAGCTTCTTATTTGAGTTATAAACTTTGTGTTCTTGAAATATCAAAAACAAACGAGACTTGATTTCTATATTTGGTATCAGAGCCAAAGATTAAAATCATGAGTGCTATCATACCTTCAACCGGAAAAACAAGAGAAGGAGGAGGACCATCGACAATACAATGCCCAATGCTTAGCTCAACCAACTATACCGTATGGGCCATACGAATGAAGATCACACTTAGAGTTCATAAGGTATGGGAGGTGATTGAGGCTGAAGATTCAAACGCAGAGAAGAATGATATGGCATTAGCTTTTTATTTCAATCGATACCGGAAACCCTCATACTACAAGTTGGAGAACTTGACACCGCCAAGCAAGTATGGGAGTCCATAAAAACAAGGCAAGTAGGCGCAGAACGTGTAAAAGAAGCTAGGCTTCAAACTTTGATGACTGAGTTTGATCGCCTTAAGAGGAAAGAGACGGAGAATATCGATGAATTTGGTGGAAAACTATCTGAATTAGCCTCTAGGTCAGCTGCCTTAGGAGCTACAATTGAAGAAGCTAAAATCGTCAAGAAGTTTCTTATGAGCTTGCCAAGGAAGAAATACATACATATAGTCGCATCTCTTGAACAAGTACTCGATCTAAACACTACAAGCTTCGAAGACATCTTAGGACGGTTAAAAGCCTACGAAGAACGAATTGCTGAAGAAGAAGAGAACATTGAGGATCAAGGCAAGCTGATGTATACTAATACTGAAGGACAAGTAAGTCAACAGCAAGACCAAGGAAATCGATATGGTGAGCAAAGCAATCGAGACTATAACCGGAGCTACAATCGCAGCTATAACTCTGATTTTTACAGAGGCAGGGGACGTGGAAATCGTGGTTCTTACAAAGGAAGAGGTCGAGGAAGGTTTAGTGAAAGAGATGCATCGAGAATCACATGCTTTCGATGTGATAAAATAGGTCACTTCGCTGCTACCTGTCCGGATAGGATATTGAAACTACAAGAGATTCATGAAGGGGACAACTCAGAGACGCAAGAAGCCGACGATCTCTTAATGCATGAAGTAGTTTTCCTAAACGAAAGAAATATCTTACCTGAGAAGTTCGAAACTAATACCGTAGAAGAAAATATTTGGTATCTTGACAATGGTGCCAGCAATCACATGACAGGAGACAGAAGATATTTTTCAAAACTCGATAATACAATCACAGGCAAAGTACGTTTTGGAGACGATTCGCGTATAGATATCAAAGGAAAAGGAACAATTTCGTTTATGGATTTAAATGGGAATTCAAGATGAATGACGGATGTCTACTTTATCCCAGGATTAAAGAGCAACATAATCAGTCTAGGACAGGCTACGGAAGCTGGTTGTGACATAAGACTAAGAGGAGAACTACTTACAATGCATGACCAAAGCGGGAGACTACTAGTCACTGCCAAGAATCGAAGAACAGATTATATAAAGTAGTCATGGATGTTAATCACACATCACGGTTGCTTCTAACCAATGGACATGAGTCAAATAAATGGCATGCACGCCTAGGTCATGTAAACTTCGAGACACTAAGAACCATGGTACAGAAGGAGATCGTTCACGGCATTCCGAGCATGAACATTGAAAGAGAAATATGCAGCTCCTGCTTACTCGGAAAGCAACCACGGCAGGCTTTCCCTAAAGCAACGATGTATCGAGCTACAAAGACACTAGAACTACTTCATGGTGACTTGTGCGGACCCATAACACCAAGCACACAGAGCGGGAAGAAGTATATATTTGTTATTATCGACGATCACACTAGGTATATGTGGTCAATTCTGATGAAAGAAAAGAGTGAGGCGTTTACCAAATTCAAAGTGCTAAGGAACTTGGTGGAACAAGAAACAGGAAAAAGAATACAAACTTTTCGAACTGATAGAGGAGGTGAGTTTGTATCTGCTGAATTCAATACCTACTGCGAGAAGACAAGTATAAAACGACATCTCACTGCACCATATACACCTCAACAGAACGGTGTTGTTGAGCGACGAACTAGAACACTGCTTGAGATGGCAAGAAGTATACTTAAACACATGTGCTTACCTAATTACTTCTGGGGTGAGGCGATACGTCACTCTACATACCTCATTAACAGAATGGCTACTCGAGCACTGAGAGAGACAACACCCTACGAGCTTTATCACAACAAGAGACCAAACGTTGCACACTTGAGAGTCTTCGGATGTATCGGATACGCGAAGGTAGAAGGTGTAAACCTGAAGAAGCTTGATGATAGATCTCTTATGGTAGTACATCTAGGAACAGAGCCTGGATCGAAAGCATATCGACTATATGACCCAAGAACGAGGAAGATAAAGGTTAGTCGCGACGTTGTATTTGATGAAACAAAGGGATGGAACTGGAACAAAGAGAATACGGAAAAGCATAACAATGGAAGCTTCATTGTCACTCTCGGTAGCCACGGAAATCATGGCATAACAGAGTACACAGAAGCAATAGACCATGAGACTGACATAGAAGATATACAAAAGGTATACGAAAGTGATGAAGCCGCAAGAGAACCAGAGGAAGAAAATAAAGAAGAAACAGAGGTACAACCGTTGAGAAGATCAGAGAGACAAACAAGAACACCAAAGTACCTTGAGGATTATATTCTCATGGCTGAAGAACTTGGAGAAGAAATACTAATGTATATCAATGAGGAACCAAGAAACTATGGAGAAGAAAAGAAATCAAAAGAATGGACGAGAGCCTGTATGGATGAAATTGAGTCGATTGAAAGGAATAAAACATGGAGCCTCGTGGATCTTCCCTATGGAGCAAAGGCAATCGGTCTCAAGTGGGTGTTCAAAGTGAAACGTAATTCTGATGGGAATATCAACAAGTTCAAGAGTAGACTTGTTGCAAAGGGATATGTGCAACGGCATGGAATTGACTTTGATGAAGTGTTTGCTCCAGTAGCACGAATAGAAACAATACGACTACTTATCAATCTTGCAGCAACTAATGGATGGGAAGTTCATCACTTAGATGTTAAAACTGCGTTTCTTCATGGAGAACTAAAAGAAACCGTTTATGTCACACAACCTGAAGGATTCGAGATACAAGGAAGCGAGAATAAGGTCTATAAGCTTAACAAAGCTTTATACGGACTGAGACAAGCACCGAGAGCATGGAACAATAAGTTGAATCAGATTCTCTGTGAACTTGGATTTACAAAGTGTGCCAAGGAACCTTCAGTATATCGAAAGGAAGTGAACGGAGATCCTCTTATAGTCGCTGTATATGTGGATGACTTGTTTGTGACCGGGAAAGATAAGAAGGTGATTGATGAGTTCAAGGACAACATGTCAAGCAAGTTTGACATGAGTGATCTTGGGAAGCTTACATACTACTTAGGAATAGAAGTAGGTCAGTATGAAAGTGGAATTTGGTTGAATCAAAAACGCTATGCGACTAAGATACTAGAAGACGCAGGGATGATAAACTGTAATCCAGTGCATACACCAATGGAACTTGGCCTGAAGCTGTCAAAGGCCGAACATGAAGCAGAGATTGACGCGACAATATATAGGAAGAATGTTGGTTGCTTGCGGTATTTATTGCATACGAGACCCGACTTGTCCTTCAGTGTCGGAGTCTTAAGTCGTTATATGCAGAGTCCAAGGGAATCACATGGAGCTGCCATGAAGCAAGTGTTACGTTACCTACAAGGGAGCATCGGGTATGGGCTAGCGTTCGAGAATTCGAGGACACAGATACCTAAGCTCATGGGTTATAGTGACAGTAGCTATAACGTTGATCCGGATGATGGAAAGAGCACAACCGGCCACATCTTTTATCTAGGTGAAAGTCCCATTACTTGGTGTTCTCAGAAACAGGATACAATCGCCTTGTCCTCGTGTGAAGCCGAATTCATGGCTGGCACAGAAGCTGCAAGACAGGCGATATGGCTGCGAGACGTGTTGAGTGAAGTAACAGGGCAACAAAGCGACAAAGTGGTAATACGAATAGATAATCAATCTGCAATTGCTTTGACGAGAAATCCAGTGTTCCATGGTAAGAGTAAGCACATACATAGAAGATATCACTTCATCCGGGAGTGTGTAGAGAATGGACAAGTGGAAGTTGAGTATGTCCAAGGAGATAAGCAAAAGGCTGACATATTAACCAAACCCCTCGGCCGAATTCGTTTCAAGGAGATGAGGGATTACATTGGCATGAAAGACATGGAAATGAAAAACTTTAAGCTTAAAGGGGAGAATGTTGGAATAAGCTTAAAGATAACTTGAGAACTAAGTTAAAAGGAATAAGGATACTTAGGAGATTTAGGAGATATCTATTTATGCTATTCCTAAAGAGTTTAGGAAGTCTAGATATATATATAAGGAGATGATATTGAATAAGTTAGAGTTATGAGTTTTTGAGAGCTTTTAGTTTTGAGTGAGTTTTTCTAAAAGCAATTGAGTGATTAATAAGAAGAGCTTCTTATTTGAGTTATAAACTTTGTGTTCTTGAAATATCAAAAACAAACGAGACTTGATTTCTATAAAATAATAATATTTAAAACTAATGGATCTGCTGAATCGTAGAGAATATAAACACACTACGATTTAAAAACATACCGAGTAAAACTTTGTACGTCCCAACCATTTTTGTATTTTTCTTTCTTTTTTTTTTTGTTAGAGATTTTTGTATTTTTCTTGCATTCCAAAATTGTAACACTTTAAATTTAAAATTATAATAATTTCTTACCACTTATTAATTAGAGAGGTTGGTTATAAACTATTAAAATCATAAACTAAATAATTATTATCACTAGATATTGTTAATATTCATTTATTAGTTATCCAAAATATCATGACAATTATATATATTGAAATAAGTTTCAAATAATAGCATAAATATTTTTGATAATCTTAAATAATACTTCATATATTTCATAATAAGTGTCATTTTAAGTTTTTTAATTTTATTTTAAAAAGTGTCATTCTACTTTGTAATTATGTATATTAAATCTATTTTTACTCTTTGAATAACAAATATATTTTATTTAAATCTTTTCTTTATAATTAATTATATACTAAATAAAAATATATTAGTCTATTATATAATTTTCTTAATTTCTATGAAAAGTGTTAAGTGTTAATGTGACACTTGTTAAGAAACTTAGTATAGATTTAAAAGCATTAATTGATTAGTTATAGCAAATATCATGACAATATTTGTGTATATATTACTTTCCACAAATACTATCAAGTCTCCATAATATTTTCTTCAACAGTACTCGACCATGTTTTTAGCAACTATATTAAAAAGTTTAGAAAATATTCTAAGCAATATTTTTCGAACAAACATTTAACTTTACTAAGATCGTACTTTAATGTTATCAAACAACCAAGAGGTAAACTTATCTTCTTCTTTTTTTTTCCTTTTTTTCTTTTTTTTTTGAATGGTTTTGAGAAGTGCAATTTATGCTATGTGTCATATATTCGATCTATATTCTCAAAAATGATACATTTTTATTTTTTTCTTTACAATACCTTGGCATAATACTTTTTGTATCATTATGTTTCAAAATATTTTGTACTCTTCATCAATATTATCAAAATAAAAACATAGAATTGGACTCAGATTGCTTTTAGGTAGAATGTTTTTTCTTAAAAAAACTATACTTTATATATTTTTGCATAACTTATACTGTTACTAACTACTCACCTTTAAATATAGTTAATGCAATATTTTAAACTAATAAAAATTTCCATAAATATCTCTTTAAAACCTAGACCCTACAAATAAATATTTAATATTTTAAAAGTTAAAAGCAGTTTATTATAGATAAACAACAGTTTATTTTAGATAAACAAGTCTACTTAATTATATTTATCAATTTGAAGCTAGTGTCTAATATATAAACGAACACAACCTACACATTTTATATATAGTTGTCGTGAAGTTATTATATATTGTAAGAATTTTTAATGTAATTTATTTTAATTATTAAAATCAACTTCAATATATATATATATATATATATATATATATATATATAATGTAAAAACTATTACTATGAAAAAAGAACTTTTTTATGTAAGATACAAATTATCTTAATTTTTAGATAGAATCAGATCATTCTAAGTATTTCTATCCAAATATTTAAATTTATCTGATTTCTGTTTTTATAAAATCCAAAAATGTAATTTTTAACTGAATTATTTGAAATTATCCAAAAAACATGCACCAAACAAACTGAACTCAAAATTTTATTGAATTTTAACATTGTTATCCACATTAAACCAAAAAACAAACTTAAATTCATAAATAATCTAATCAAATGGATTATATATTTCTTGAACCGGAAAACCAAAAATCCACAACTAAACCAAAACCAAAAAAAAAAAAATCGAATCAAAAACTGATGATTATATTTAAACATACTACTCAACAAACAGATTAATAAATTTATCAAAAAATATAATAATCCTGCGCAGTCAAAATCTAGTTACACGTTACACATTGAAATTTAACTGAATAATGTTTTTTGCGGTTGATGTTTGGATATTTCCTAATAAGTATTGCAGACAAAACTTGGGACGACTCAACAATTTTCTAATGAAAAAAAGCACAAACAATAGATAATTTTTATGAGTCTTGGATAATCCGAGTAACTTTGCCCATGGCGACTGTTCTTCCTGATGATCTAAGGAACACTCTTCCAAGAGCTCTACTCTCAGAAAATGTCTCCACACAAACTGGATACTGAAGGCTCACCTGCAGATTATTAGAACAGAACGTTGTCATATCAAAGCAGTTTATTGGTTATGTTTCACTCACAAGTCAAAAGAGATTTCAAACCTCAAGCATTGCACTCTGTTTAGCAGTTAGACAACGAGGAGACTTCTTTGTTTGCTCCCCTGTTTTGGGATCAAGCATTGCCACAAGCTTCACTACTGTTGCTGCTTCCTTTGCATGGTGCACATGAAACTCCAACTACGGATAAGGATCAGAAAACTTTAGACGAATAACAGGAGACTGAGTATGCAAGAGAGAGAGAGAGAGGGCCTTCTTTCTTTACCTGAGAACCGAGCAAGATCGGTGTTGCTCCTTCCAAGACGAGCACCATCAATTCCAAATGAGTTGCTACAGAAACTGGGTAATCAGGATGGCACAGCACACCTCCAGCCATTACTTGATTTGCATCAATCCCTTGCAAAGCTATTGCTACGTTATCTCCTGCTCTTGCAATGGTGCAGCCCTGAGAGTCACGCTCCAGAGACCGCACGGTTCCTTGATCTCCCGATGGCATAACCATTATCTAGCAGAAAGACATCAGGTAAAGCCCTTTAGTAAGATACTCAAGGCGCATCCATAAGAAAGTATTTCGATTTAAAGCTTAATGATAACAACGGGACTTTTTTTTTTTTTTTTTTGGGGACAAAACAACGGGACTTTACACTGAGAAACCTTCAATAAAGTAGTAGTGGTGTACCTTGGATCCTGGCCGAACAGCTCCAGCTTCAAGTTTGCCACATGCAGATACCTGCCCTTGCGAACTTGATCTTACAACATCACATATAGGCATGAGCAGAGGTTTTGAAACGTCTCTGTCAGGAGACTTGACAGAGTCAACGGCATCCAATAAACATGGACCTTGGTACCTGTATTTCAGCAAAAAGAAAAACAATATATACTAAACAATTTACCCAATCAATGTACCAGAAGTGCAAGGTTAAGTATCAGGAAAAGGAAAATAGGATCATACCATGAGGATAGGCGGCTTTCAGAGGGAGCTGATACCAAGTTTTGATTTTCCATGGCACTTAATGGAATCCATGTCAGAGATGATTCTTTAAAGCGACAGGAATGCAGAAAAGATCCTACATGTTGCTTAATCAAATCAAATCTGTCCTTCGAATAACCAACAATGTCCATTTTGTTAACTGCAACTATAACTTGCTCCACGCCAAAACCTCTAAGAACCCGTGCATGCTCCCTTGTCTGGCCTTTCAAATTATCAAAACCAGCTTCAAAAGCACCAATAGATGCATCTATGACAAGAATCGCAGCATCTGCTTGTGTAGCTCCTGCTATCATGTTTGGAACAAAATCTTTGTGCCCAGGAGAGTCCAGCAAAACAACATGATGCCTTTTGGAATTGAAATAGGCAACAGCTACAGTCATTGTTATTCCTCGTTCCCTCTCTTCAGTACTCTCATCCAACGCCCACGCATATGCAAAGGACCCTTTGCCCTGAAGGGATTAGAAACACAATGTCAAGCAAACGGAGAAGAATTATGTATTTTCGTGTCTCTTTAACATCCAAAAAAACAACAGTTTACCTGCGACTTTGCTTCTTTTTCAAACTTGTGCATTTGTTTTTGAGATATTCTTCCCAATAGATGCAGTAGCCTACCCGAAAGTGTTGACTTACCGGAATCAACATGTCCCACCTACAATCAGATCGCAGCGCAAACGTCAGTAATAATATGCATGGAGAAAACTAGTACATAGCCGCCAGGAAACTTACAATGGCAAGATTTAGTTGACTTAGTGTATCTGATTCTTTATCAAGAAGCATCCACTCCTCTGGCTTATGATTTGATTTTGATTTTGCTCTTCTAATCTTTATCTCCCTGGAGATTTCTGTTTCCCCAGTCAAAGACATATTGTTCATAGTACCAGTAAGACTCTCCGACACCTTCATATTTTTTGACGAAGAACTTGTCTCCTTAGATACGTCTGCTTTTGCTTTTGGCAAACTTTTGAAAGATTGTATGCCACCAACGTTATCGTGCCTGCCTTGGGAGCTTGTTTCTGATCTGTCTGGTCCTTTCTTCAAAGGATTCTGTTCTGCGCTATCTTGCTTCTCTTTCTTCTTCATGCTATCTGTTAGAATTAAGAGCGCACTTCAACCACCAAATTGAAATAAACTAGACAAAAACCCACAAAACCGAAGTAAAACTCCCAGTGAGAACAACTCCTCTCTCTAAATTGTTGGATGATTATCACAATCGATCTTCATCCCTATTTATAAGAAAGATTATTCCCAAACCTAAAAGGAAACTAAGTAGAAACATAAATCCAACTAAAAAAAGGCAAGAACAAAAAAAAAAATGGAAAATCCTAATTACACTTGAACTAAAACTTATCACTAGCATCATCACCTGAGGTTCGGATGATTGTGTCAAGTATCAAAGTTAGCTTCAAGAATATTTTTAAGCGCTGAACTCATTATTAAGATTTTCAAAATATATCATATTAGGTCTAATTCCAGCGAGGAAACAATAAGACGGATTAAAATATGGCATACAGGTTTCCAGCATCTAATCCGTACAAGAACAAACATCATCAAACTTAAAGCGAAAGCCAAGTGTGAATACCTTTTGGACCAATTCTCGAGGATGTTAGTCCATTAGAGACTAAATCATCTGGCGATGGAGCATCAAACTTGAACGGTGCTATTAAATAAAATAAATGGTCAGAATAACGCTTCAGCACAGCCAAAAATGCAAAGAACCAACTCTAGACTCTCAACAGGAACATCTTATCAGGAAAACTGAAAGCATAAATAAAACACTATCAAACTACTTCAAGTTCCTAACCTATACTAACGCAGGATTTTTTAGAACTAAAAGCCTTGTGGAGATCATGAATATTCCCACGGGAAATTCCAGGCAGAGATTCCTGAGCCTCAGACAGATAAAGGACATCCCTTTTAGGTGTATTCGATTCGAAAAGGGACTTTGCCAATTTGGATACCATTGGTTCTTTGCATCTACCTTCAACTGCACAAAACACATCTATTCTATAATCAAAACACAAGTAGATAAAAGAATCACATGTATACAAACCAATGACTACTCAGATAACCCTCGAACTCATGTATACTGTGCAGAGAGGCAAAGAGCGACTTTAACAACTAGCTTCTCTGACTAATAAAAACTACAAAGTCTTCACTAATATAGATTGGAGGATAGAAGAGACAGTACCTGTATTCGTATTGATGGTTTGGTTTCCACCAGGCACAGGCTGACGAATAACACCGCAAATATCACAAACATGCATACTCTCATCATTGTCATATGTACAGATTGCACATCGCCAAAGCCCTTTCTGAGCAATTACTTCTTCCTCGGCTTCAGCAGCTTCTGCAGTTCATGAAAAGAGTAAAAATTTAAATAAAAACAATGTTTAGAAAGATCATTGACCTCACCACAAGAAAAGGAATGAGAATATGCTTACCGTGTTCATCAACATCATAGTCATAATCATAAGCATCGTCGTCATCATCAAAACCATCATCATAATCATCGAAATTGGAGAACCCTTTACGAGGCATCGTTTAGGTTCTGCGCACAAAATGTGAAAATTAAAAATCAACAGCTCGTGCTTTGCTTCAGAATCAATGAGAAACAAAGAGCTAGTGGATCCTGAAAGCTTCAAAATTGATCCAAATTCACTAACTTAAACTTACAAAAACTTAGTAGTTATGGCAAAATTGGAACGCTCCACGCAGCTTCTCCGCCTGTAAATTGCTCTCAAAGCAATTCGTTCGTCGCCGAAGAGATAGGATCCGGATCAGGGTTTGGGTCTGGATTCGGGATTCGATTGGTTAGTCTAGAGTAACGATCTGGGAACATACCAAAAAAGCGTAATAAACCAATTAACTATTCAGTTGGGCTTTTAACGGGCCTACATCGTGAACCTCGATTATTTTCAGTTGAAAGTTTTTTCTACTTTTTATTAAACCTATAATTAACCAATTAACAGGAGTGCTTAATCATGCTACGACCAAGTAACTAAAATTGAACTGATTCAATTTCTGCTCTGGATGGTTCAGTAAAACCCACATTGTCCATTCCATTACCATCCGTAGAGTGTTGGTTCCGGCGTTGAACATTAACACTATCAAAGACAAGGTCTCCCTTCAAACATTAGCCTTGTTGGTTTCACCACCGCTGACGCAGAGGCAGCGTCCGATAATTAAACCTTTCATCATGCTCACATACAACGCTGATGAAACACCATCGATTTATTTTTTTCCAGTCGCTGCGGCAGTTAACAACAAACAAAACGGATGCAGAAAATTTCAGCGTCACTGCATCTAGTTTTTTTATGTAACTAAATTTTTTTTACAACGACATTTAATATAAAACGGAGGAAGTATAACCCAAGAACCTCTTTTTCATTCTGGATCGTTCACTTCTGACTCCACAACGTACAAAGATTAAACTAAATCAGAAAATGTATACATGACAGTAAGAGCAACCGCATTGATAGTCTTTCGCCGGGAATCTCTCACCAAAAGTAATAATTTTTTAAAGGGAGAGTCTCCCGGCGAGAGACTCCCACTAATAACGCTCTAACTAAACTAAAAGAGAACCTAGTTCAGATAACTAAACTAAAGGTAATGAACTGACATAAACCACGTCAAAAATCAGATTTCAAGCACTATGTGCAAACTTATCCGCTATTTTGTTATGCTACCAAAAACATAACTATATGAACAACATATTGATCAAAACCTAAGCTTACTGCGGTTGCACGTTACACGAAAATGAGGATATATACATATTTTTGAGTGTGTTTATTAAATTTCGTCTTAGAAAATTCAGTTACAAAAATACCCGATTTCCAAAAATTCCATTTTAGAAACAATTAACTTGAATAACTTAGATTAATCAACAAGTTTATTATTAATCATGTACATATTCCAGATGAACATGTATAATCAAGGAGAGAAGTGATCATCAGAATCTCCATGGCAATCCACTTTACACTTCTCATTATTGCTCGACGAAAACACAAAGTCCAGGTTATAAAGAACAGGAACCATCAACGCAGAGCTCAAGAACACAAGCACAGGTCCAAATATCCATAACATCAAAGGCAAGCCCATGTAGAACAGCCTATTACCTACCGTGTTTAGCAAGAAAGCTTTCTCGAGTAGCTCAGAGACATACTGAGGAGTAGTCACGAAGCTTCCGAAGTCATCAGAGGAAGGATCTTGAGGAGAGTTAATGAGGATGTTGACTTGGTTGATGAAGCGAATGGAGAGAGAATGAGAAAAGAAGGCGAAGAGGAATATTGTGAGGATGGTTACGTATTTGAGTGCCACTGTGAAGTCACCATGAGATCCAAATACGGCGTCGTTTAGAGGCTTCTTGATGCTATAAGTGCTGCTTAAAACAGCGGCGAGCCCTGCGCAGAGGAGGATGCAAGTTGTAGCCATTAGCGTCGCTCCCATTATCGTGTTTCGTAGTGTTTGTACAGCTAAAATGTTCTTCTTATCGTTGTCCTGAAAAATAAATTCATATATTGTTTATATTTTTTTAAATTGCGTACATACAGTATATACAATTAAGCACATGACAAACACACAAATATATTTTATATATAAATATATATATGAACTATAAGAAACTAGCTAGATATGAATTATAAGCCAAACCTATAAGTTCATACATATATGTTAATATATATATAGTAAATATGTATATGAACTTATAGGTTTGGCTTATAATTCCTACATAGTTTCCTATTATTCCCATATATATACATATCAATTTATTTGCATGAAACATATATTTTCTTACATTTTGATTCAGAACACTAAAAGGTCGATTGTTTGTAGTTTTTAAAATTGTTTTTGAAAAAACACTTTATTTTCCACTCAAGATTTTGTTAAAAATGATTCTCTAAAAACTAGGAAAACTAGTTTTTCAAATAACTACCTAGTTTTACACAAAAACCAGAATCTGTATTTTCTTAGTTTTGTAACCAATGTTAATTTTTTATATCATTTTAACTTTATTTTTATTTTTAATGATATTACCTTTTATATTTATTTCATGCAATTTTCCTATTCTTTTACATTCACCCCACCGTCATATCATCTAATAACT
The DNA here is from genome assembly GCA_012274485.2 of Sinapis alba. Lineage (NCBI taxonomy): Eukaryota > Viridiplantae > Streptophyta > Magnoliopsida > Brassicales > Brassicaceae > Sinapis > Sinapis alba. Next base: position 83,237 of record MU106196.1, on the reverse strand, counting down.
TTTTATACTTTATTAGTATAAAGTAAGTGATTATACATACAGTTAAAATAAGTTTAATTTATAACAATTATTCTAATTAATTTTCTGGAAAATACTCTTTAAATCAATAAACATAGACATATGTATGAAAAAGTTAGTTTAGTAACGAAAAATATGATCTTAAATTTGTTTTATTTGAATATATATTTTATTCTCATTGCTGATATTTTATTTATTAGTTTAGTTTAAATTTAAAACAAAAAAAATAAACTAAATCTAAAATTTAAAATTACCAATTATTTTTTCTTGAAAACTAAAATCTATTGCAAAATCAAAAACCAAAAGTTTAAAAACAAAATCTAAAAACTAAAAACCAAAAATCAAAAACCATAAACCAAAATCTAAAAACTATGAAACGATCATCACCTAAGTAATTATCTCAGTATGCAATCTTGATGTGAAATTTGTAGTTAACAATAAAAAAATTTCTACAAAACTTATATTTGACCTAGACCAATAAGATGAATATTACTTGCGAGTTTAGACAATCACTTAAGTATATGCATCCACTTTTGTCCATTGTAAGACAAAAAAGGACACATATATATCAACGACATCACAGGATTTGAAAACTATTTTGATAAATCGGGTTTGAATATTAAGTATACCTTCATGATGGCGGCAACCCATGATCGTCGAGCACGAGAATTAGTCCCGACGATGGTAGAGAAAGGTTCGGTTCGAACCTTGTACCACAAGTAGAAGTGGTAACAAAACATCAAGAGTAGAGCACATGGAACAAGAACTGCATCTAAGTACCATTTCCTCCACTCCATTTCTATGTAATAATCTTCTCTTTCTTTCTTTCTCTTCTTTTAGTCTTCAACACTTTTTTTTTCTCAACACTTATAATCTTGGTTTGTCTTTCGTGGTCCTTCCCTCCATCCATATATATAGTGATAATCTAACGCTAATTAAAATATTAATTCCACAATTTGCCCCTTAGGGGCACATTGTCCTTTTGGTTTTCCATTTTTCATATTAATTAACTTAATTAAATGTTAATGCTCTCCACCCTTTAATTCTGTCTTTATGACTTTGTGAGCTAATTTGATATTTTATGCTTCGATCCATATCTTTTTAGTTACTAAACTTTTAGCCGTGCTTTTAAGGTTAGTGACCACTTGTCCCCCTTTTGAACCTCCTTTCTGAAATTTTGTCTTTCATACCTTTATATTATGCTGTCCCATGCATGTATGCATATATATATATATATAGGAGACAAAACACAGATTAAATGGACCATGTCACAACTCACAAGCATGATAACAGAATATAACATTTGTATTCGATGCTATGTACACATGTTACACGATAACCTAACTTATCACCACGTCAAATCTACTACAGTTCACAGCAATGTTTTGAGTACAGGACCGGACATTGACTCGACATTGTAGATGGATCAATTATCATACTGGTCCAACCGGTTTAATTGAGTTTTAAATTTTATTCTATTAATTTTAAATTAAATAACTTAAAGTTATTTTGATAAAAAACTTATATCATTGTTAAAAATATTAAAAATAATATAATATTAAGATAAAAATAATTTATTTAGATAGATATTAAAAATAATATGTTTTTATGATTTTTTTTTTAAATGATTTTTTTTTAAATTTGAATTTAAGAAAATCGAGTTTTATTATCGAACTGAATCACCGATTTTACTGAGTTTGATTAATTTTTAACCAGTTTTACTGTTTAACTCAAATCTAATTTTTAGCACAACTTGAAACCAGTTTGAAAAGCGAATCATGGTATGATCAGCCGGTCCGGTCCGGTCCGATTTTCAAAGCACTAGTTCGCAGACAACCCAATACACTTCTTTATGTTTGGAATCCAAAATATATCCCAACTTAGTTTCATTGCTAGCCGCAGACTGTACATGGAGTACAATACATGGTTCTGACTTGGAAACCCTATATATCACTATAACGCATAAAACAAGTTTCTCACTTTTGTAAATTGTTTCCCACCGTGGCACTCGAAACGTTTTAATAAAATGACAAAAAAAAAGCGAAATTTAAAATATAGTATCTCGATCGATTGTGGAATAGGTGCACTAACATTTTAATAAATTGACAAAAAAAATGAATAATTGAAAGAAAGTAACTGGTATAGTTGTTTTGAACATAAGTCAGACCCAATTGGCTAATGGTTGATTCATCCCTTGCATTTATCCCTTGCATTTAAAGTAAAATCGTGCTTATCGAATTTTAAAACTCTTATCCGCATGCTATTTTATTCATTTACCACTACTTTAATTTTTTGTTCACACCATTAATTTTTTAATTAATGGGTAGATAACATATAGTATTAAATAAAATATTATTGACTCGACAAATAGAGATGAAGTAATATGCGTTTTCCGCATAAGATATATATTCATACCAAACACGTAATAGTTATAAACATTATTAGAAGTAACTAACCAGAACATGTACGCACGAGATGGAAGTTGAGAGATATATATGGACAAACCAATCGTGTTTCAGGTTTAGCCCTAATCAACTACTAAAACTCTTTTAAGTTAAAAAAAAAAAAAAAACTACTAAAACCCTTAAGGCATTAACTATATCTAATTCTGAATAATGATTGATCGTAGTTGGCAATGTAACTAGAAACAGATCATAAATTTGAATATTATATAAGTTCCATTTCAATGCCATGCAAACAATTAAGTTCTTCGCTCCAAAATTTAGTCATGCAATCTAATGAATCGAAATCAGTGGTTTATTATATACCGGTTTCCATTGGAAAAGAGTATAGTCAAAATTAAATTATTTGATTTATTCATCGTCTTATAAAAAATGCATAGACTTATGAATCTAAAATTTTCTAGTCATTAAAAAAATGATCCCATCAAAAATACAAATGTCTGAATAAAGATAAATTATTTTCTTATAACAAAAATCAAAATAATATATATATATATATGTAATGAAAGTATTACTAGTAAATAATTAGGCGCCGATTAAATTGAAATTAAAACCTGACAAGAATCACATGTGCATAACATAAAACAATTTATAAGATAAGAGTATAGAATCGTTTTATCTTCTAAATTCCATGTCATACCTAACTTTCGTTATAAACGGGGGTATTAGATGTCGACCCAAAAATGGGTATTAGATTGTGATTCAGTCGACATATCTATCGGATGCTGATCATATAGTTATATAGTATATATTCCGCACGCTATATCTTACATTCACTTTTAAAGCTATACAACTCTCTAACCTCATATACCCACAAGGTAATCCATATACATTTTAGTCAAAAAAACGAAGACAATTTACATTTTAACGGTTCAATTGGTTTGTTTTAAGATCTTCATAAGATCTGAAAGTTAAATCTGAACACGCCTTGAGAATTTATTTACTTATGAACATTTAAATATTTCTTATGCCTGGAGCGTATAATTATATAACAATCCTCCTTTTATTAGTATCATTCTTTAGACTCGCTAAAAAATCCCATAATGTAATATTATTTAACTTGAATATTTCAAAATTGAAGAGCTATTTTAATAAATTTTTAATATAATTTGTTTCACATTATAAGAAATTTAATTTTAAAGATCTCATGCCCTAGCTACTCAACACTTTTCTACACTTTGTAAAACCATATTTTGTACCAAAAGGTGTATTTCATTCGAAGGACAATACTGATCATTCGTGGTTATATTACAAAGACATACTTATATAGAGCTATCTAAAAAATATTTAAAATTTGTTCTAATTTGGTTTTACTTTTTGTAAGATAAATATATAGCCTCTATAATCTTTTAGTTATCTCTTAAGAAGAACACATAAAAAAGAACGAACAAAAACAGTGGTATATAGTATTTGAACCAAACCCGCAATTTTGAATATAGTATTTCTATGCAAGGCTTTAAACCAATCATTTCAAACCTTGTTTTGTTAGGGACAAAGAAAAGAAAAGAAAGTTAATGGTGGCTGCGTGCGACCCAATATCAACCAATAACATTGTGGAAAAGAAATCTCTAGAGGTCGATGAAATTAGGAAAGCAGTTACATGTCTTGATTTTTTACACGATTACTTTAATTATATGATTGAAAAACTTATTAAACAGCTCATCTGATCTAAAATATTTATCACAAGCTCTCGTCAGCAAATACAAATGTGAGGTCCACGTTTGGACCATATTTAAATGTTTAACTTAAAAACCTAACCTAATCGCACAAAGCTCTAGCTAGTGCTCTAGCCTACCCAATTAATTTTTAATTTAAGTGTAAGTGTGCATACCTTTGGGTTCACGTATCGTTCATTTTTAATCGAAAGTAATTATGGTTTGTTTGGAGTTTTTAATATATGAAAACTGTATATGATTGTTCTGCTACGTTCTTGTTATTAGAAAATATATCTATTACTATAAAAAAGAGTTTTACTCTCTTCTTAAGACGCCACGTCATCAATTCGAATTGTACTGTGCTGACACGTGTCTCACCATTACAAAACTCTTCGTTTCATTTAAATAAACTTCGTGGGCTTTATGTTAATCTTCATAATTGGAGCCCAAACAGAAACACGTAAATTTGATAACCCACATGAAACACTAGGGTTTCTATTCTTCTTCCAAGTCTGCTACCTGTCATTTTTTTCTGCGTTCTCTCTCACACACCGTCAATGGTGTGTTGATTGTTTCAATGACTGAAATCGACATTGAGAATCTCTTCGTCTGTCTCTACTCGCGTTGTTTAGCCTTCTACTCCACTCAACCGAAACCGTCTGAGTTACAGATTCAGCGCCATCATCGCCTTCTTAACTCCAAAGACCGACATTTATCATAATCTTGACATTGATTGTGAGTTATCCTTCTGCAAGGCGGTCTATTATTCACCTATAAAAAGGTTAGCTTTCTTCACTTTAACAACATCCTCACAATTTGTGAAAACACGAAATCTATACATAGAATCTTTGTGAAATGGCTAACTCATCAATCTTCCTCTCTGATTTGAAATCTGGTCGCTGCTCCTCTACTGTCCAAGTGCGATTGCTCAGATTCTGGGAAGTCAGGAATGTGAACGTGGAGGGGAACTGTTGTATCTTGATATGCTCTTACTGGATTCAAAGGTAAATCTGTTCTTAAACTCATGTTCAGAGTGTTTTATATTCATAATCTCATGTTCTGAAGCTTATGTTCATAGTCTTCTTATGTTGTTCTTAAACTAAACATTATGAAACTTTTATATAAGGATTTTAATTAACCTATTTATGTGAGATTTATTTAGAAAATTGTTTGTGATTTAACTCATGTATTCATCTTAAACGCATGTTCATGTTTTCTTAAAATCATGTTCATAATGTTTTCCTGATCTTAAACTCATGTCCATGTTGTTCTGAAATTCAACATTATCAACCTCTTATATTCTGATATTTATTAACATCTTCTGGATGATTAGTTTTGTAACTGTATGCAAATAATGGTTTCTTTTAAAATTTGTTTCAGGCGACCCTTATGCAATCAACCGTGAATGTGAGCCGGCTAGCAACTTACAAGCCTTATCTCCTGGCCAGTTCAGTGTATTCTGTCACCGGTTTTGATGTGACTCAGTGCAATCAAAACTTCAGTCTCTCGGACTCCTCGCTGCTGATTCGATTCAGTGACGCTACCACTCTTGATGAGTTAACTGAACCTGCTTCTCCAATATCTGAAGAATGTTTCAGGTTCCGTAATCACAGCGAGATGCTTGGTCTAGCCAACACCAACACCCAACTTTCAGGTATTCCTTCTATAATCTGTTAATCAGTATAATTGGATAAGATATTAATATGAATATTTTTTTTCACTCTATCAGAGATGGTTTCAATGCAGTTTGTTGATTATGTTTTCGTATTAAATGTGTTTCAGGCGACTCTCAGCCACCGTGAATGTCAACCGTCTGACCACTTTCAGGCATCGCCTCAAAGCGGGCTCCATGTTCTCTGTCAGTGGATTGGCCTTGGATTTTTTTCTGAGGAAGCTTAGGCTATTCTTGAAGATATGAATGTTTCTGAAACCAATATAACCCAAGTGGGTTTGGTTCCTGGTGAAACAAGTTCTTGTGCGTTAGAAGACATAGCTTATCTTGAAAATAGTACGAACGAGATGGGTTATTTCCTTACCAGGACGGTAATAATATTCCAGTTGAAGATCTGATTTCGTTTGATACAAGATATAAATGAGAAAGGTTCAGAAATTTGTACTTTTTTATTATGAAAATGTAAGACATGCATTAATATGTATGTGAAGATTCTAATTTTCAAAAGTTATTTCAGATTCTTGAGCGTACTATATATTTTGAGATTCTAATTATTACAAGTGAATTTTTTCTTTAGTGTTTTTTTATCCAACGTCTCAATTTGTATAGTCAGCTCACCTTTGCTTAGATGTTGTTTTGGTTTATATAGTTCATATTTTAAGGATGTTATTAGCTAAGTGACAAACGTTTGAATGTGAGAAGTGATATTTTCACGACTTTTTCTGTCTCAAATCCTATTCTATTTTTTTGTGTGATTCGTTAAACATATTTTTAACATATATATTTCATTAAGTAAATTATATTACCCTCATATTAGTTAATTAGTATTTCTGCCAACTGTGATAAATCGATGTTTATTAAAATATTCAACCAGAACTGCAAAAAATAATAAAGAAAAAGAATTTTTTTATTTGAGCTAATATGCTGGAGACGGCGTTGGACGTGGGTGTGAGATCTTTCTGAGCATGAGTAGGGCTTAGCCATACCATGCTAACATACCCCAAAATGCTTCTTCCAATTTCTAAATATTATCATTCTTTTATATACGTCTTTGAAAAAAGAATATATCTTACAAGATAATCGGCCATTGCTGCAGGAAGCTTCAAGTTTAAGGTTTGTGTGTAAAACTAAGTTCTCTCGCTCTTAAAAGATTTCTATAAATCAACAGTACAATAAGCCATCGCCACTGGCTGTTTACTCCAAGGAGAAGAAGAAGAGTCATTTTGTGATCTTCCTAAAATTTTAGTAAATTAGAATAGCAAAATCTTCTTCCTGCTCTCTGACTTGAAAGCCGGATGACTAAAATATGGCTCTGCGGACCAGTGCTTGAACTGCAGAGACAAAAGAAAGCACAGTTTGAGGAGAAGACGCAGAGTTTAAAAGATTGTATTAGTAAAACATGTGACTGAGGAGCAGAGAAAGAACAACTTGGGTTACAACTCAAATGGTTGGGTTGTAAGGAAAGAAAGCATAACTTGAGTTCCAACTCAAGCAATCAAAATCCATGTTCCCAGACTTAATTAGCTTGCTTTTTTTTGGTTTTCCATTACAATAATTGTACTACTTCTTACAGAATTTTGTCACTAAATTTTAAAGGCTTTGGTAAACAGCATCATTTAAAAAAGATTAGCTACTTAAGGTCCAGTTATCCTTATGACATTACCAAACATATAGTTTATATGTATGCGGAAGAAAATAAGCTACTATGAAATAACGAATAAAGGTTACAGTTCAAAAAAAACAATGAATAAATGTTCACTAATAAGAGATTTAAGACATGCATATGAAACAACCTTAGTCGAACGAAAATTAGAAACCAATATATACACTAAACAGCCCAGTTAATACTTTAACAACATTTAAATTACTCCTCCTGTAATCTTCTCCATAACACCTATACACCGCCACAAGTTGAAAAATCGCAACTGGATTTACACATTCATAACTTCCATATGCTAATCCATCAAATAAACAAATAAATACTTATGTAACAACTCCAACATATCCCGCGCGTAGCGCGGGCTGACCCTAGTATAATGTGAAATAATAAAAAAGTGATCGAGAAAGTTTTCTTTTGTGTTTAAATATGAAACTGAATGCATGAGTTATATGTGTATGTGGTAATACGGAAAAATTAAAAGAATTAATTTGGTTATAAAATGTATTTATTTTTTTGTCATACAATCAATGTGAATTCTATAATCAAGTATGTTTGATATGAAGTAATGAAAAAATAAATGAATTATCGGCAAGTGATTTATGATATCTTGTGAATGAAATCAAAAACAAGGAAGATTATATAGTGATTATTTGATCAATAAACAAGATTTTTTATTTTTTGAAAAAATAATGCATAATTTATCGCACGAGATGGAGTCTACGAACCGAATGAGCGGACATGAGAAGTTCATTAGCTGTAGACGACCAAGGTATTACAAATGGTATTAGAGCCAAACCCAAATGAGTGTAAAATCAAATGAGAGATCACACTTATATGGATAACAATTATGAGTCACAACGGAGATGTTGCATTCTTTGAAGCATGATGAATTATAATATTCTGGTTTTTTGTATATGTTGGAAGGTTCAAAAGCATTGATTCTATTACCTATGTTAAGGATAGATGACTCATAAGGAAGTGATTCATCGTGATGCCGTAAAACTAAGACCAAAACACAGGAAAAGATCATGTGGTGATTGCAAGGTCAGTAAACAAGACTTTTGAATCTCTAAAAAATTAATGCATCGCTGCCGTTTGGAATGGGTCCACGGGCTGAGAGAGTGGTTGTGGGAGGTTTATACGCCGTGGATGGTCAGACTCAGAGCGTTATAAGCCTTTCGATCATACATCCAGAGTTAAACGTTTTTGAGTTGGAATAGTCAAATGATGAATGAAATAATTTGTGATATCGTGTAAATAAAATTAAAATAACGAAAAAGTGATGACAAAGTCAGTAAATAAGACTTTGAGTCTCCAAAAAACTAATGACCCATCCGTCATAAAGTGGAACCCATAAGCTAAAGATCAGTCATGGGAACACACATTAACTGTGGACAATGAGGGCATTATATTATCTTTATATTTGCTATTTTGATCCCGTTATTGGTTAACAAAATTTACAATTGTAATAATTAGTTAAAAATAAGTAATGGGAATAGGTGTGTCCTTGCAAAAGAAATGAACAAAAATGAATCTGACCCTAGGCAACCAGCCTAATTATCGGAGAAACATTTACATTGCAGGACACATTTATACTTATTTATTACAAGCTAAGTCACTTTCTTATACAAGGACACTTTTCTTAGGAATAAAGTTGATTCTTAACTAACTCAGTTCTAAACCAAATGTGTAGTTTCTTAACTAAACTATGAAAGTGGCGGGATTTATTCTCAGCCTTTGATTTTATGTCTTTTCAATGGTCTGGATTCTCCATCACAAATCTTAATAAATAAGAAAAAAATATTAATTTTCTTCTCTCATATGTATCGTCATCTTCTTCTTCTTGGCTGTTTTTTTACCAGATTCCAGAAATTTTATTTTCTATTAGGAATCTAGTGGTCGAACATTCATTATCTTTCTAATTACGTGTTTTAGTTCTCTCTTCCACTCACTATGCTCTCTTTTCTCAACAAAAGCTTATTTTGTATAGAAAAAACTCAAAAATCTCTTTGTTTTTTAATCAAAAAACTCTTAAATCTCTTTAATTTTCCCCTTTAAAAACCATCGGTGCTTCCATTCTGCTAGTTTTTTTTCCAGATGAAACCTTTTTCATTCTCGTTGAGTTCCGATTGACCCATGAAACTCTTTGAGGTGGCTTCTGGTCTTGATGTCATCGCCGATTCACTGTGAACTTCTTTGAATGCGTGATTATCGAGCCAGCAGCTATGGCGAGCCTCTTCTCTGACCTGCGTTTGTAACCCTAATGATAAATTTATAACTTACTTCTTATAGAGAGACAATTGGTTTATCATCTGAGAATAAAGAGCTCAAGATTCGTTTACAGATCAAGCTTCCTTTTTCAGCCATGGCGAGCCTCTTCTCTAGCCTGATTCATTCATCATGTAAACTGGTTTCTTTTTTGGGGGGTGGAGGGGGGAATTCGTTTTTGGGTTTCAGTTTAGAAGCTACATGTGTTTTAACTTGTCTTATTACCCTGATTCATGAGAGTTACATACCCGTATTTTTTTTTGTAAATGGTGGTTGTTTTAGCCTTGCCTTTGCCTTAAAACATATTCTTCACTTGTCTTAAAACTGCACTAGGATTCAATACTACAAACAAACTTATAAAGATTTTGAAAAAATCACTTTAAACTTTCAAACTATAATAGGGTAACGTACTAAACTAAGTCAAGACGACACTACATGAACTGAACTAGTCATGATGATCGTGTACATATGAATTTCATGTACATGTGGATATTATATTTATGTATACACGTGGATATTTTTCTCAGGTGTACACATGAGTATTGTTNGACAAACTTATAAAGATTTTGAAAAAATCACTTTAAACTTTCAAACTATAATAGGGTAACGTACTAAACTAAGTCAAGACGACACTACATGAACTGAACTAGTCATGATGATCGTGTACATATGAATTTCATGTACATGTGGATATTATATTTATGTATACACGTGGATATTTTTCTCAGGTGTACACATGAGTATTGTTCTCACAAAAATTCAGTTCATTAATCCAGCACAAATTACAACTAGTGATACTACACATAACTATCTAACATAAAGCAATCAAATTTTAAAGTTATAAAAATACACATTTATGGTTATATTGCTACCAACAAGTTCTCGATCTCTAATGTCCATATGTACACTCTCTTTATTGTCCACATATACACACTTTCTCTAATGTCCATATGTACGCATTCTCTTATGTCCACTTATTTCACTCACTATATAGATAGTTGGTATAAACAATATCCATCCACCCCATCAATGAAATATGTGATCCCATTTATAATAATATTTTAAATGATTCTCAAAGTAGAAAATATTCAAATAAAAATTAATAAATAAATGTGATATAGTAAATCAATACTGCTATATGTTAGAAGGTTTACATTTTTGTGTACATGTGAACATCATTACATCGGTGTACACATGGATATTGTTTCAATGGTGTACATATGGATATCATTACAATGGTGTACATATGGATTTAGTCTCCAGTGCCACCATGCTCCATTCTATAGTCTCCACACACAACATGCTCCACGAGATCCCTAACATACTTGGACGACTTCAAATATGTTATATGCTTAGCATCTCTCATAGATCTACCATGTTGAACTAATCATGATGATTGTTCTCATGTGTACAGATGAGTATTGTTCTCATAAAAATCTAGTCTATTCATCCAGCATAAATTACATCTAGTGATACTACATATAATTATCTAACATAAAATAATCAAATTTTGAAGTAATAAAAATACACATTTATGGTTATATTGCTATTAACAAGTTCTCGATCTTTTATGTCCATATGTACACACTCTCTTTATTGTCCACATGTACACATTTTTCTAATGTTCATATGTACGTCTTCTCTTGTGTACACTTATTTCACTCACTATATAGATAGGTGGTTTAAACAATATTCATCCACCCCATCAATGAAATATGTGATCCAATTTACAATGGTTTACACATGGATTTAGTCTCTACAGCCACCATGCTCCATTCTCTATAGTCTCCACACACAACATGCTCCACGAGATCCCTAACATACTTGGACGACTTCTAATATGCTATATGCTCAACATCTCTCCTAGATCCATCATGCTGAAAATAGCATTGCACAACAATGAATTACATCACAAAAGACTTGGAAATATATCTCACAGAAGAAACTCTACTAATCGTGCAATCTAAAAAAACCCAGATTCATAGTCACAAAGATTCATTAGTGACACACTAACCGTCGGCTTTCGCTTTTTCTGCTCGCTTCCTCTTTGCCNCAACATCTCTCCTAGATCCATCATGCTGAAAATAGCATTGCACAACAATGAATTACATCACAAAAGACTTGGAAATATATCTCACAGAAGAAACTCTACTAATCGTGCAATCTAAAAAAACCCAGATTCATAGTCACAAAGATTCATTAGTGACACACTAACCGTCGGCTTTCGCTTTTTCTGCTCGCTTCCTCTTTGCCATCCTTGTCGATTTATCACAGATCCACCGCTTTAACTTCCGTCGGCAGTCACTATCTCCGTCGTGTTCTCGCTAGTGTTCTTATTCGAGAAGAAGAATGAAAGAAATGAAGAAATTAAGTTTATGAGTGAGAAAGGAAAAAGGGAATACATATTTATCTTTTTACAGGCACAAAATCATTTTATTAAACAAAACACACTTTTTCAAACGTCCACTAATCAGAGTCTGGTATTTTCAAAATTCAAACCCACTAACCAAACTAACCAGAGCAATATCGTCTTTTACTTAAATACCCATGTCTAGTTTCGCTTTTAAGAGGATAAAAAAGTCTTCAACCAATATAAAGTGTCCCAATAGCATAATCTGCTTTCTCTTGTAATAAAAACACATAAAGTGTCTATTTGTGTTATAAACTCAATTATCGGAATACTAAATTGTCTTGATTTATTATAATGGAATAATTGGTATAAATAAGTTTTGCTTTAATATAAACAGATGGGGTTAACTGGACGGGTTTATAATGAGTGAGTGAGTGATATAGTATGACAGGGTGGAAGAAATCTAACTGATATTAGTATTACTTCATGCTGTTGAAGTGAAACCCTTTTTTGTTGTACAGTGAAACACAGACACACATTTTTTCTTTCTTTCCAATTTACTACCTACACATATTAGGAGTGAGATAGATCCAGATCCATATATCATAAATTTAATATATTTTCAAAATAAGGATCCGAATACTCAAACCTAAAATTCAATATATTATGATTTATATTTAGTTTTAATAGATCTAAACTTTTACTATTTAAATCCGGATTCGGACACTCTAAATATTCTATTTTCAGAACGGATCTCAGATGGATATGTATCTCAAATAATAAGTCACATTCATAACACATTATATTTGGTAACTAACATAATATTTTATTGGATCAGGATGCTAACTTGATTGACATATTGTTTTTACTGCATCTTTCTATGCAATTTGTACTATTATTTACGAAATAATTCTTTGGTATTCAAACTCTCACATTAAAAAATTAGAACGGTTAAAATCGGTGTAACTCTTAATAAACTTTTACTTATATAATTATAATAATTCATTATATACATTTACTAAATTATATAATTAAAGATAATTCATGTATATATAAAAAATATAATAATTTAATGATAAAAGTTAATGATTAGAAAAAAGAAAAATGCACTAATCAAATAAAAAAATAAAAAAATTATAATCGACAAAATATTTAGTTATTTTAAGATTTTTCATTAAATTATTAATTATTAACTAAATTAGATTTTGATGAAAACTGACTTATATAAATAATTGATGTTTAATTTTAAAGATTTTTGAAATCATTACTGAATATATTGGTTTTTGAATTACTAATGTATGTACTAATCAGATTATGCCCGCATGTACAGCGTTTAGTTAACATTCAATTGAAGATTCAATAAGGTTTTACGTAAATGGGCCATCGAAATTTGAGAGGCATCCGTCTCAGTATTCTTTTTATGGCAACCACCCTTTATGGAATTACAACCACCTCATCATAGCCCCATTAAGGCAAATCAAGGCCCAAACTAAATCCAACTAGTAAAGTCAGATCATATATGAATGAACAAAATATTAAACAAGGTTGGCAAAATAACAAATTTTTAATCAGCTTTATTTATGGCCCATCAATGGAAACACAAGCCCTAAACTAAATCCCATTGCTCAACCAACATATATACATGAATGAAACAATACACAACAAGTAAACCATCAGAAAGTATAGATTAAAGTGCAGTAACCGTAATAAACCGGCCGAAACACATTCCGACCAACCCAGAATCATACCGGATCAACATTATTGAAGTAAAGACTAAAACAAATGTGCTTAAGACTACTAGACCAGCTTCAAAGACAGTAAAATCTCAGCAAGTCTGAAGAGCAGAAGCATAGTTTGATGTAGGAGCAGTTAAACACCTCTCATGTCATCGTTTTATTAACACGTAGGCTGCCTGAATCACCGCTCCGTTTCTCATCATTACCATTCATAATAAATTAAAACTAAAAAAAAACAAGATGAAACTATGTGAAATCTATCTCATGCGCCCAATATCAATACACGATTTCGGACAGAAACTGAAATAGATCTCAGATTGTGGTCTTTTTATTTAGGGCGCTGCATTCATCTCTAAGGCATCGTCACAAAGCTAAAGAGTCAAACTCCAGTCCCAATTCAAATCTAGAAGCACATGAACAAAAACATAGAACAAAAAACAGAACCAATGGTTTGTAACGGTTTCTAGAGTGGTTCGAGTCTTAGAGATGACTTAATTAGGGTTACAGTAGAACGCAGCTATTTAAAAGGACGGAGATCGTTAGGTCAAAACCTTGATGGGTTTGGTTTGGGCTTTCAGTGTATATTTTAATTATATTACCCAAACTATTTAACTTGAGATTCTCTTTTAAACTAAAATAATTTGAGCCGAAAATAAACTAAAATAATATGGGCCTTTAAGGCCTGGTGGTCGGAGTCCAAAAGCGTAACTGCTTCTAGAAAAAATAATATTCCCTCCGTTAAGTATTAGTTGTAGGAAAAAATTTTCGTTTCAAAATAAGTGTCGTTTTAGAGTTTCAATGCAAAATTCATTAATAAGATTCATAGATAATTGTGTTTTTATTTTTCTATTGGTTGAAATATGGTTAGGTGTATAGGTAATTGTGTTTTTATTTTGGAAATATTCAAAATCATATATTTTCTTAATATGTGTAAATAAACATAGAATGACAAGTAATATGAAACGGAGGAAGTAATTTATAAACAGATTGTAAAAAGACACCCCAGATAAAGGAGTGTGAGACACGCAGTGTTGCAACGCGTGTGGTCGTGGGGAGAGGAGGAGGGTGAGCTGTCATGGGTCCCTCATTTTTCTGGGAAGTGGTCCCCATATCTGTTGTGTTTGGGGATAGGCGCAACCGTTACATAAACATCCAGGAACTCAACATCCAGCGACTCATTTATTATTTTATTTACGGATATGACCTCCTTTATTTTTATGTACCTGACACCTCAGCATTTACGAAAAGATTTCTTTTTTTTTTTAACAAGGATCTGACGGTATATTTAATCAAAGTTTACTGTATGATTTTTATTTTCTTTAAGAAATAGGCACCTCATGAACCAAAGGCTACTAAAATTCCACGTCGCAAGTTAACACAATCGAAACCGTCCATGCAGATACTCGGGCAGCTGGATCGGGCAATGGCATCAAACAGATCTAAACCGTCAGATCACAAATCAACGGCGGAGAGAAGCAGTAAGTCCTTTTTGGGCAGAGTCCAATGTCCTTTAAGAAGACATGGTTCCTCACCTTCTTGTTCCTCGTTCAGCTCTGAAAACAATACATTCCTCGTTCTTTTTCCGATCGCCGGAATAATTTTCCGGTAACGTTAATTTCCCACTTCCACGTGTTAAATTTCTAGAAAGTTCTGACCTGTTACCTAAGGGATCCCGATGAGATGATCTTGTGCCCTTCGATTAATGTATGGCACCGGCGGTTTTAGCAAACCTAAACGAACAGTTGTTTCAGAGACAATGCGGCGCCGTTTTTATGAGGACATACACTAACCAACAACCCCTCTACGAAGATTTCAACCCTAACCCTAATTCAATTTCAAGAAAGCAGTTTTGCGATTCGTTACCTCGTGGAGACTACGTTTCCTTTGACATTGATGGATACTCCGCGAATCAGCTCAAGGAGCTGAAGAAGCGCTTGTACTCGGAGCTCGAGCAAGTTCGGTTCTTGAGGGAACGAATCGAATCGGGTGCCTTCGTCAGTGGTCCGGCTCGTAGCTTTGCTGACGAAACGAATGACGATGGAGTGAAGAAGGCTAAGAAGAAGAAAACTGGGCATGGGGTTGTGTCAGAGAAGGTGATGTCGACGTGCGGTCAGATCTTGGCGAAGGTGATGAAGCACAATTGGTCATGGGTATTCAACACGCCTGTTGATGTGTTAGGTTTAGGGCTTCATGACTACCATTTGATCGTGAAGAAGCCTATGGATCTTGGCACGGTTAAGTTGAATCTTGAAAAAGGGTTTTACAGATCGCCGGTTGATTTCGCCTCTGATGTGAAGTTGACTTTCACCAATGCTTTGTTGTATAACCCGAAGGACCATGATGTTCATAAAATGGCTGAGAAGCTTCTGGCTCTGTTTGAGGTTTGGTTTTACCCTACATTGAAGAGGCTCGAAGCTCAACAGCTTAAAGAGGTTCGAGGATCATCTTCTCGTCCTGTATCTTTTGAGCTTAACCAAAGAGTGTCGGAGAATGCTAGGAAAGGACCTGAACAGATTTCAGTAGCTAAAAAGGTAGATTCTTTGAAGCCACTACCTACATTGCCTCTGCCACGTAACCCATCTCCTCCTCCGTCACCGGCTCAGCCACCACCACCTCTGCAGCCGGTTAGTAAAATGGAAGCACCTCCCCAGATGGTTAACCAAGTCGAAACAACACTTCTTGAAGTTGGTGAAGCGCCTAAGGGAAGGAAAGGGAAGTTACCAAAGCCCAAGGCAAAGGATCCAATCAAGCGAGAGATGACAATGGAAGAAAAGACAAAGCTTGGTGTAAATCTACAGGAATTGCCTCCTGAGAAGCTTGGACAGTTGATTCAGATTCTCAAGAAGAGAGCTACAAATATACCTCAAGAGGGTGACGAAATTGAGTTAGATATTGAAGAACTAGACAATGAGACTCTATGGGAGCTTGATCGTTTTGTCACTAACTACAAGAAGATGGCAAGTAAGATCAAGCGTCAAGGGTTTATCCAGAATCCTTCAACTCCACCAAGAAATCTGGTAAAGCAAATTTATGATCCATTAATATCAAACAGAAAGTGCATTGTTTCTGTCTGTTTAGTAATGATCTTATTTGTGTCTGTGATCAGCCTCCGGTGATGGAAATGGGAAGTGCTGAGAAGAAAGTGAGGAAAGGAGGGGATGCAGGAGAAGAGGACGTAGACATTGGGGAAGATATACCAATTGAGGATTATCCATCAGTGGAGATTGAAAGGGATGGTACTGCTGCTGCAAGTGGTGGTGGGTCTAGTTCTTCTGGCAGCTCTAGTTCCAGTGGCAGTTCTTCTTCTAGTGGTAATAGTTTTCCCTTTCATATGATCTTTGTTACGGGTTAAATGTTTCATCTTTTGTTTTTTTTATGTGAATGTTTTAAACGTGGTCTTATGTGACTCTTTCTGCAGATTCAGAGTCAGGTAGTTCATCAGGAAGTGATTCAGATGCTGATAGTGTGCAATCGCCATTTGTGGAAGCAAAAGAAGCCTCGTGATAAGTGTTGAAGAAGAAAGCGTTGATATAGAAGCATAACAACTCCAGGAGAGTAGAATCGGATGATCTTGGGAGGAGGTAGTTGGTGTAAAGGGAAAGAAAGGGGAAAGTCTAATGAAGAAAAGATTTTTGAGTGTTAGGAAATAGTAGATGGAGAGCAAAAATTGTAAAGGGTAGTTTTTAGATTCGTAGGTTGAGAAAGTGTAGTGAAAGTGTTTTATCTTTTTTTTCACTTTCAAATTAAGGTTCTTTAGTTCTTTTATAGTAGTAGTGACAGGAGGAACAGAGGTTGAGAGTGACCTAGTAAAGATGGAAGAGGTTCATGTGGTGGGTTCGTTCCTATTTGTCACTTTGTTCATGTTCAGATAAAAGAAACATATCCTCTCATTTGTCGTGGTATGAGATTTGCACAAAGAAAGTAATCTCTGGTAGTTTCGTTTTTAACTTAAAATACAGTCTTGGCCAAGACACTCAGTGAATAAGCATATAAAAAGTTTTAATTTTATTGGGTAACATTTATAATCCTTAAACCAAGGTACGAGGATCACTCTCTTCCAGATAAACGTTCAGTGAGAGACAAGAGAGAACATTAGTTTTAAGCAGAAGCAGGCAAGAGTCCGTTGTGTCTGAGAAGAGGCTCTGGGGAAGGTTCTCGTCCCCTGAACGCCACAAACACCTGCTCAATACAACGGCACCACAAAAATGATCATTCTAAGCTCAGTGAACGACTTTTGTATCTACGTAGAACCTATAAAAGCAATGAGGAGTTTTTACTTGTAGAGGCGCTTTTCCTCCTCCCAGAGCAAGTATAGTGTTTCTGAATCTCTGCCCTGTTTCTTTAACAGCCTGTGTGTTTGCAACAAAAAGAGATATTCACAAATATGAATAAACCTAATTGAAAGGTTCACGTTATATGTTTTTGCTATAGCATATACCTTGATGTCATCCAATCCAGCATCTTCAAAGGCTGAAAACGCATCCGCAGACAAAACCTCTGCCCACTGCACGTTTTCCAAAAAAAGATGTATTTAGAATCTTGATTTTATCATTAGTCAAAAGAGATCTAAAGTACTAGTCTGATATATAGTAATATCTATTACCTTGTAACTGTAATACCCAGCAGCATAACCACCTGGGAAAACATGAAAATGCGAGTGAGTGAAAGAAACTACAGAATGGCAGTTACGCTAAGTAGGCACACGGCTGCTGTCTAAAGTTTTTTTACAGGGCTTACCTGCAAATATATGGCTGAAGCCACAGAGGAATCTGTCCTCAGGAAGTGGAGGGATCACTTGTGTCTTTATGGATACCCTTTGATCAACATCGTAAATAGACTCCGTCCCACCTGGCACATACTTTGTGTGCAGCTCCAGATCAACAGTAGCGAACTTCAACTGAAACAAAACAAGAGCCATATTTACTGAAATGTATTCCTACAGATACGCTGCAGAGAGAATCCCGGTACTGCATACGAACATCAGTAGTTTGATTATGATGTACTACTACTAACCTGACGAAGACTTAGAGACCCTGCACGGAATGTTCTTGCAGCCAGGAGCTTCTTGTATACATCCTCGGGAAGAGTTTCTCCTGTTTGATAATGCTTAGCAATGCTCATTAAGGTATCCCTGAAACCACATTCACATAATGTTCAATGTACCATATAAATATTTGTAGAACAAAATCGACATGGCAGTTGAACCCAAGCACCTGTGGTAGCACCAGTTCTCCATAAACTGTGAAGGTAATTCAACTGCATCCCACTCGATATTTCTGATACCAGCTACTAACCCCTCATCCTCTTTGGTAAGCATATGCTGAAGAGCATGGCCAAATTCATGGAACACAGTCTCTACCTGTAAATCAGAATGATATTATCATTATACATGTCAAGCTCCTACCTTAATTCCAAAAGCACCAAAAGTTTCAGGTATGGAAAGCTACACAAAGGGCCAAAAGAAAAGTAGTTATCTACTGCTACTCCCAATGGTAGACTAGTTAGGTTTCGTCATAGCATGTCCCTTCATGCTATAAAATGAAAAGTTCACTCACCACAATAGTCCAAAAAAGATTAAAAACCACATGACGTAAAATCGAACGTGTTCTTGTAGTTCAGAACAAACTAATTTTGAGGGCATGACTAATCAGAGTGTGTTACCAGCTATTTCGGCATTTACTTCAAAATTGATAGAGTTAACTCTTTCCATACCCACTTCACAATAGATATGATCTAAGATTTTCTTTACCTCACGGAATGTCATAAGGCTTGGCTTGTCACCAACCGGTGGAGTTTGGTTGCAGACCATCTGGGCAACAGGTAGCCTAACGGAAGAACCCTTCTGGGCCATGACTCGGCTACGGGAAAAAACTTCATCCATCCAAGCGCCGCCTCTCTTTTCTGAAGGACGAGAGTATGGATCAAAGTAGAAATAAGCAGTTGGATTTCCAGAAGAATCTTTGACGCAGTAGAACCTAACGTCACTGTTCCAGACCTTCAAGGCAATGATGTATTACATGTAAACATAGATAATAACATGCTGGAAATAAGAAGAAGCACAACAGAACAGAATCCAGATTTTACCGGAGCTACACCATCGGCCGGCACAACATCAATTCCAAATAGTGTCTTAGCTAGACGGAAAAGCCCATCCATAACCTTTGGCAGTGAGAAGTAGGGTCGCAGTTCTTCCTACAAAGATATAAACAGTGACTGATAAACGTCAACAGTTTCAAAACAATATAGTTTAAGAAGAAGGAAAAGAAACCTCATTAATATCGTATTTCGATTCACGGAGTCTCTCACTCCAGAAAGTGATGTCCCAGTGAGTCAAACTGTCAGCTTCTGCAGCACCTTGGTTCTTTGCATAACTCTTAAGGTCTTCTATGTCTATGTCCATAACGCATGAAAAGGTAATTAGGTTTTGTCTTCATAGTCCGATGCAAGAACACTTTGAGGGCATTACAAATATTTTGGACAGATAAATACAGCAGTAGCCTACTAGTTACTTTAAGGAACTATTTGTTGATTTAACGAAAATCTTTACAAAAAATTACCTTGAACAGCTGGAGCCCAAGAAGCACTGCGAAGCTTTTCTAACAGCTCATCTGCTTTCTCTACAGTAGCCATTTTGGTGGCCATGCTTACCTGGACAAGGAGAGCCGCATTAAATTTAAGCGCTCAAGTAAAGGCGAGAAGCTTGACTTAGTAAGATGACTGTACCTCAGCGTAATTGCTGTAACCAAGAAGCTTAGCCTTCTCCAATCGTAGCTTCAAGATTTGATCGATAATTGCTGTGTTATCTAAATCACCGGAAGAGGCACGAGACAAGTAAGCACGATAAACTTCCTCACGCAGAGCACGATTCTTGGCATGTTGCATGACGGGGAGATAACTAGGAGCATCCAGTGTAATGAGCCATGGTCCAGTGTCAGCAGTTGCACTTTCATGGCCCTTGTGTCATATATATCAAGACGCATCAACAGCTGTAAAAAACACAATGTAACACGACATGAAAATTGGATAATTATCCATACCTTGGAAACAGCTGCTTGTGCAAATAGCCCAAGAGCAGATGGCGGCAACCCTTCAATCTCTGTCTTGTCTGATACCAGCTTTTCAAACTTCTTTGTAGCGTCCAAAACATTTTCAGAAAACTTATGGGAAAGTTTTTCGAGTTCCTATAGTGGAAAGCGGCAAATCATGTAAGAATATGAATAACACAGAAGCCATGCTTGTGGGTGGACACAAGATCCTTTATTAAAACAAGCTGACATTTATTAGTCAGGAGTTTTTTAGACAGACCTGTTCAATTTTATTAAAGTCTTCTCTCTTGTCATCTTCAAGAGCAATACCACTGAGAACCGCCTCCTTTATTTGTGCTGAACATACATGGACACCACAGTTAGCACATATCTCCAAACAAAGAAAAAAAAACAAGTTCTTTGTTATGCTCTCCAGTTATAGTTACTTACCTTCTACAAGTCGTTGACGAGCTTCGGTCAGTGTCTTCCAGTCAGAGGATTCTCGGATAGACTTGAATGCATTGAAAATGGGTTTGCTCTGCCCCAACCTGAGCTGGAACTTCACTTTCTCTGGCTGTAGATGAAGTAAAAAAAAAACGAATCTTAATTCACTGAACAAACTCCTTTCGTCTGAAAGTATCATTCTTGCTTGCATTGAAGAAAACGTTTAATGACACAATCAAACAACACATGGTAAGAGCTTCAGAGCAAAAAGGACATAAACTGAAACAAAACCACTCATGAAGAGAAGAAGAAGACAATTATAAACTCCTAACCTGAACTTCTTCAATGGCAGCACGAAGGTCAGGAGTGTCCTTGACAGCCTTAAGGTGATTGATGATTCCCCAAACAACAGATAAACGATCAATAATCTTCTCTAATGGCTCCACTAGTTTTGGCCATGAAGGCTCTACTGTTTTCTCTAACTGCTCCAATTCAGCTTCCTGGCAAAAAAAAAAAAAAAAAAAGAAAGACACCAAACAGAAAACAAAAAAACATCAAAACCGTTTCACACAATAGCTACATGCAATATCTAACTAATCTGTTGATTAGATAATAGAAACAGTAATCCAAAAATGGTTTGATTCGATTTGACAGCGACAAGGACTAAAAGAGAGTCGTACGTACGAGGTGGTGCAATAGAGAACGTATCCCAGGTCTGACATGGTGAGCATCAACGACGTCAAACGGAGGGAACTCAAAGTTTTGCAAGAGAGGGTTCGAGGAATGAGAATCTTCAGAAGCCATTGAAGGAGACGAACGAAAGAGAGTGAGAGAATCGGATGGAGTTGGAGGCAGTGCAGTGCAGGTTGGATCCGGGAGGGAGACGGAAACTCAAAGTAAAGGAAGCGAAGCTGATGGGGCAAATATATGATTTAAGGAAACTTAAGGGGTAAAATTGAGATTTAGCAAAAGCTTGTCTTTGCGTTAGGAGGGGCCCGAGATTGTGTTAACATTAGAAACGATACCCAAAGTTAATTTGTTCAGTTTAAAGGCTTTTCTCGCTCTGCATTTTAGGAAGTGCCCACCAACTGTTCGACGAAATGTTTTTCTCTTTTTTTTGGTGATAAGTCGTTGAAAGACTATTGTTTTTCTAAACCGCATGATACATGGTTATTATTGAAAGTAGTTTCTACTTGAAAATGTTTTTTTTTATCTCAGTCGCTTTCGAAGATAACGTTGTTTGGCATGTGGGTTGTTAAGATAACGTTGTTTGGCATGTGGGTTTGATCTTGCACGAAGCTTTTGAGACGTATTGAATATCTTTTTATTTATTCTTCAGGTCAATTGTTTTGCTTTCTTATACACTTGTTTAATCACATTCCTTTCTCATGATATAACATACATGCTTATACTTTAAGGTTCACATAAATAAACAAAGTTCTACGTCTTCAAGGTTTGATGCTACTTAGTTTTTACTTACTGTACATTGACATCACATGTTCTTAAGTTTACAGATGAACCACCTGTGCTGTTGTTGATTAATAAAAACTCTTGGTGGTGTTTGTGCATAAAAGCTTTTTATGTGGAAAAGGTTAATGTTTATTGTCCACTTTGCGTTGCGATTCTCTCTATTTTTTTTTTTTTTGAAGTTATCATGCTTAATGAGTTTCACCTGTAGGCTTGAGGAAAACATGATGTTTTTTCTCTTTGATATACCGTGTAATTATCTTAGGATGAGCATTAAACATGTCTTCCACATTTTTAAATCTATCATGTCATATTCACTATCAATATTGTAGTAGAAATTTTCAATATGGATTTGATTTGTTTACTCTTATGGTCAACTATTCTGGTGATTTAAATGATTTTTTATAACTTTGTTTTCCCCCGGTGACCATTCTTCCAATCACGGCTAAGTCATTGACTTGCTCTGTAAGTATACATATCAATCCCACCATCTTGGTCTCTTGGGATAACAGCTGTATCTTCCTGCAAAATGGCCAACTCAATCCTCTTCTTCTCCTTTGTTTTGGTTCTCCCTTTTGTCTGTTCAGTTCAGTTTAACATAACTCGTTTCGTGTCAGATACTTCTGAAATAGCATACCAAGGAGATGCAAGAGCAAACGGCGCTGTTGAGCTTACCAACACTGAGTACACAAGCCGTTCCGGTTGGGCTACTTACGGTAAGAAGATTCCTCTATGGGATTCACAAACCGGTAAGCCTTCAGATTTCACTACCCGTTTCTCCTTCAGGATAGATACACGTGGTGTTGGGTACAGTAACTACGGTCATGGCTTCGTTTTCTTTCTAGCTCCTGCGGGGATCCAAATGCCTCCCAACTCAGCTGGTGGTTTGTTGGGTCTGTTCAATGAAACTGATGTTATCTCTTCTTTTTTCCCACTCGTTCATGTCGAGTTTGATACCTTTACTAATCCAGAATGGGACCCTCTCGACATGGCGTCTCATGTGGGAATCAACAACAACTCTCTTGCTTCTTCTAACGTGACTTCTTGGAATGTATCCGCACACAGCCAAGATATAGGCCGTGTGCTGATCTTCTATGATTCCGCTAGAAGAAACTTGAGTGTCTCTTGGACTTACGACTTAACATCTAATTCTCGGGATAATTCAAGCCTTTCTTACATCATTGATCTTTCGAAGGTGCTTCCATCAGAAGTAACGGTCGGGTTTTCTGCCACATCTGGAAGTGTCACTGAAGGAAATAGACTTCTTACGTGGGAGTATAGTTCAAACCTGGAGCTAAGAGATATCAAGAAAAGTCAAGAAGACAGGAAAGGGGTGATCATTGGTAGTTCAGTTTCCGGGTTTGTTTTAGTAACTTTCTTCATTGTCTTGCTTATCGTCTTCTTGAAACGGAAGGATCGGAGGGAGAAAGCAGAGGAGATAGAAAACTTGACATCGATCAATGAGGATCTCGAAAGAGGAGCAGGACCAAGAAAGTTTTCTTACAAAGATCTTGCATCAGCTGCTAACAACTTCTCAGTTGATAGGAAGTTAGGAGAAGGAGGGTTCGGAGCGGTGTATAAAGGATACTTAAACGGCTTAGATATGATGGTTGCGATAAAGAAGTTTGCGGGAGGGTCTAAACAAGGGAAAAGAGAGTTCATAACGGAAGTAAAGGTAATCAGCAGCTTAAGACATCGAAACTTAGTGCAACTCATTGGTTGGTGTCATGAGAAAGATGAGTTTCTAATGGTATATGAGTTCATGCCAAACGGTAGCCTCGACGCGCATCTATTTGGTAAAAAGCCGCATCTCGCTTGGCCTGTGAGGTGCAAGATAACTCTCGGTATAGCCTCTGCGCTGCTGTATCTCCACGAGGAGTGGGAGCAATGCGTTGTGCACAGAGACATCAAGGCGAGTAACGTGATGCTTGACTCTAATTTCAACGCCAAGCTTGGTGATTTCGGGTTGGCTAGGTTGATGGACCACGAGCTTGGGCCGCAGACTACAGGGTTAGCAGGGACGTTTGGTTACATGGCTCCTGAGTACATAAGCACAGGAAGGGCGAGTAAAGAATCTGATGTTTATAGCTTTGGAGTTGTTACATTAGAGATTGTAACAGGAAGAAAATCTGTTGATCCGAAACAAGGAAGAGTGGAGCCTGAAACAAGCCTTGTAGAAAGAGTGTGGGATCTGTATGGGAAAGGAGAAGTGGTCACAGCTATGGATGAGAAACTTGGGAGTGATGGCTTTGACAATAATCAAGTGGAGTGTCTTATGGTTGTAGGGTTATGGTGTGCTCATCCTGATAGGAACTCGAGGCCTTCTATAAAACAAGCGATCCAGGTCTTGAATCTTGAAGCACCATTGCCTCATCTTCCTACCAAAATGCCTGTTGCTACTTATCATGTGTCGAGTTCGAGTACTGCAACCTCGGTTAGCTCTGGGGGAGCTGCGACAGCAACGTTTTCAAGTGCTCACCTTGGTCGTTGAGCAGATACATGTTGTTGCATGTGTGTGAGTGTGTTGTTGTATCTAGTTCTTGACTGTGCATCTTTGATATTTAGGTTACAAGTGCTAAAACCGGTCGCTGAGCAAATCTCTGTTGCTTTTTGTACTCTTGTTTCTCAACTGTTTGGTGTGCATTGCATGTGTGTGTGTGTGGGTGTGTTTTGTATTTAGTTCTTGTGCATCTGTAATTGATATTTATTGTTTACTGAAACTATTGTTTGCGAAAGAAGTTTCTTAAATTGAGCTGACTTCTCCAGATGAAATAAACTGATGAGGATCATTTGTTTCAGTGTTTTCTTAGGTCCTCATATGTCGTTGGGTTGGGCTGTGTGTAAGAAAAAGAAAAATCAATAAAACGGTATAACCATGACGCGCCAGGTAGGGGTCGAACCTACGGCCTTCTGCTTAGGAAACAGACGCTCTATCCACTGAGCTACAGGCGCTTTGTTGGTTGTTAATTGTGTTGTAATAATTTTGTTCCGTTTACAGATAATAGAAAAAAACCGACTTCACTTCTCTTATTTAACTTCTTCACATTAGTGAATTTGGTAGCCATTTGATTTGGACACTTGGAGAGCTTTTTTATTTGTTATATAAAAAAAAAGGAGGATAGAAATAGGTATGGTATGAACTGGTTGTTTAGCCCACCAACTAACACCATTACACCCATTCCTACTTGCGTTGCGATTGTTTGTGTTATAGAATATTAAAATTACTGAAAAATCACTTTAGACACCCAAATTAATAAATCAACTCAGTGTATAATAATATATTTGTGTTTACCTATCGAAATTAGTATGAGGAATAAAAATAAAACAAAGTTTTCTTTTGGTCGTGGACTATCTATATATACATACAGTACATACGTGTATGACTCTGAATGCCACAATAGTGCACTTTCAATATTTGAATTGAGTAGCATGTCAATTTTGGACAGACAAGTACTAGAGGTGATCGTAAACATAGAGATCAACTGAAACATTATACTAGGGTCGTCAATTTTTTTTAAAAAAAATTACACTGAAAAATAAAATTGTACTGAGAAAAACCACCAAATTTGGGTTAATTTCTTTTGTTAAAATTTTACTAAAATGTTTATGACCTTAACATTCATGGACGCCCTGCAAATAAGATAGTTTCACTTGGATTGTCTCATGGAAAGTTGTTGATTTTAATGCTTTGGGTGATAAACCATAAAAGTCTATTTTTAAATCCTTGAAGTTAAAGAATCCATCCAATGCCTGATACTATCTAACAAGAAATCATCTTAATTTGTGTTTATTATCCGCAGCCTTACTGGTAAAAGTTTGAGGTGGGTCTCACACAATGTCAGTGGTGGTTAAGTTGAGAAATAATGGTGTAATATATTCATAAACCAAAGTACCTAATTTAAAATTCTTAAGGATTCCATAATTTATATTTAATCATTCAATAAATAAAAAGATTTAATATAGATGTTTTACAATTTTATTAATTTAAAATTTTTAAGAATTTCATAATGGATAACACCACTGGACACACATTTTGGACAAGAATTTTTAACTATTCTATAAAAATAAAAAATAAAAAAAAAACATTATAATAATCTTAAGGACTCCAATGGTGTTATCACCATTGGAGGTGCTCTAAGCCATCATTAGAAATAGTTCTTGTATCATTAATAAAAGGGCAATTTTCTTAAATAGCCTTTTTTAAGTTTTTGTCACAAAAATAGCCATCAAAAAATAAAATGACCAAAATAGACTTTTTTTTTTGAAATTTTGATTTTTTTATTTTTTTTTTGAAATTTGAAACCCTAACCCCAAACCCACCCCTTTACTCTAAACCCTAAAGTCCAAATTAGTTAACCCTAGGGGTATAAATGCATATAAATGAATTTTTTAGCTTCTAAAAAAACATTTTGGTCATTTTCTTTCTTAAAAGCTATTTTTGTGACAAACAACCTAAAATAGGCTATCTAAGAGAATTTCTCTTAATAAAATCATAATTAATAGCAGGGACTATATAGTAGAAGGCTTACTTTTCGTATTGTTGCTAGATAGTGATAGTATTTGTGAATAAATAAATCAACACTGCCTGGTTCATCGATGGCTTTAACTTGTAGTCAAATTTGTCTGCCATATGTTTCCTCTCTTTTATGGCGCCATTGAAAATTGAATCAGAAAATAAAGAAGAAGAATCCGACAGCACACTCGCCATTTGTCATTTTAAAACTTTTAAGTTTTGTCATCACCTAAGTGCAAATCCATACACCTTAAGTTTTGTTAAAATCATAAGGTCCACACGAAAGCAAAAGATGTCAAGCCGTCACATAAATCCTACTAGACCATTTAACCGAACGTTACCGACACTTTCGATCTCGTTCAAATTTTCATAGTAGAAAAATACAATACACATAGGTTTGCTAAACAAACAAAAACCCTAAAAGATGTCATTATTCCACGTGGGCTATTCATTTCTGCATCACAAAAATTAGCTATATGGCGGAGAATATAGTTTGAGTCAAATACAATCTGAACTAATTACAAGCAAAGGTGTTGTGTCTTATATTATTTTATTGACTGAAATGGCCACAACCAGCTCCAGGTATATATAATTTATTTCAACCGTCGAGTTCGTTTATGTTAAAAGGCGTTGGTTACGGCACCAATCTCTAATCCCTTAATCTCCCAAGAAATTGTTAGAATCAGTAATTTACAGAAAACAAAACTTGACTTGCAGTTGAAAGAAGAAGATAAAGTAGTAATATAAAAAGGTTGAATTTGCATGGGTGGAGTTGTATAAATATAGCAGAGAGATTCCTATCCATCTTCTCCACTCACCAAATCTGACTCTTCTTCCAATCTTTCACATCCTTACAACAATAACAATCCTCTCTTTCTCAGAAAAAAATAACAAAATCAATAAATAACAAAATTTTCATTATATTTTCCCCTTTTGTGTTCTTTCTTATTTTTCTGGGAACTTTTTTAAAAATGGAAATTTGAGTTTAACTTGATTTAAAGGCTTCTTCTCTTATTGAGAGAGAATCACAGAGGCTATGGCTGTTGAAGGTAAATCTGTAACAACAGAGAAGAAGAACAACAACAAAGAAAGCAAAGAGCATCAAGAAGAGATAGAGCTTCACAGGAACGACTTAGGCCTCGAAGATTCATCATCATCATCATCATCATCTCCAAGAGATGTACTCGGAATCACAGCTATGACTTCAGATACAGACAATAACAGCAGTTCTTACAGTAGTTGCAGCTCTTTCTCCTCTGAAGATAAATCCTCATCATCATCGGCGTCCCCATTTTCAAATACTCCTAATATAAACGTTTCGTCTTGCTCACATGGTCTTCAATGGAACAAAATGATTGAATCCATCAAGAAGAAGTCCATCAGACGATTCACAGTCATTCCTTCCTTCGCAAGTTACCAACTCACACTAAAAAACTTGCGTCGCAAGCAACCAAAGTTCTCTCCCTCTGAGAATAGCTTCTTCATGGCTAAACCCTCTTGGCGAAACTTCACCTACGAAGAACTCGCTGCAGCTACAGAAGATTTCAATCCTGGTAAAGCCACACACACAAAAAGAAAAAAAAAAAACATTCTTCCATTGAGAATCTGAGTTTCTGATGTGACAACTCTGTTTTGTTTTTTGTCTTTGTTAGAGAACATGATTGGAAAAGGAGGACATGCAGAGGTATACAAAGGAGTTTTGCCTGAAGGAGAGACAGTAGCGATCAAGAAGATAATGAGTCACGACAAGGAAGAAGAAGAAAGAGTGAGTGATTTCCTTTCAGAGCTAGGTATAATCGCACATGTAAACCACCAAAACGCAGCTCGACTTCGCGGTTTCAGTATTGATCGTGGTTTGCATTTTGTGCTTGAGTACTCTCCCCATGGCAGCCTCGCTACTATGCTCTTTGGTACTTTCAAAAACTTTCTGAAAATCTTGTTTCTACATCTTTTTCGGACATTGTTTGAGATCTTTGTCTCTTTGTAGGAACAGAGGAGTGTATGGAGTGGAAAATAAGGTATAAAGTGGCTTTAGGTATAGCTGATGGACTGAGTTATCTTCATAATGATTGTCCTAGACGGATCATTCACCGTGACATCAAAGCTTCTAACATACTGCTCAGCCGAGACTACGAGGCTCAGGTAAATGATTCTGACATTAACATCTACTACGAACATTTTCTCAAGATTTTGGTTGAATTTGAAAACCATGTTATTAGAAACAAAGTCTGTCACATCAAAAAATGATATTTAATATATAATATAGATGGATCAATCCACTTGCTTGAAAACTCATACCTTAACACATGTATATACGTTTCAGGTTTCTGACTTTGGACTTGCAAAATGGCTCCCAGAGAACTGGCCTCATCATGTTGTGTCCCCCATCGAAGGAACATTCGGGTAAAAAAAACAAAAGCAAGTTCCACTGAACAACTTTGATGATTAAAACTCATTGGCTTTTCTTCTATCTCTTCAGATACATGGCTCCAGAATATTTCATACACGGCATTGTTGATGAGAAGATCGATGTGTTTTCCTTTGGTGTATTGCTTCTAGAGATTATAACCGGTCGTAGAGCTATTGATACAGCAAGCAGACAGAGCATTGTTGCATGGGTAATAATAATAAATTTAACATTCATTCAAAATAATCTTTTATTTAAAATCATCAAAAGGTGCAGCTGGAGATTTTGTTAAACTTTATTATTTATTTTGGTGATGCAGGCAAACCCTTTTCTTGTAAAGAACAGCGTCCAGGACATTGTGGATCCTCGGCTAGGAAATGAGTTTGATGTAACAGAGATGAAACGAGTGATGCTAACAGCTTCAATGTGTATACATCATATAGCCACAATGCGACCTGACATGACCCGGGTATGCTATCTAAACCAAATCTATCTTTGGTTGAACTACACAGAGCTTGTGTATTGGTGTTAATCCGAGTTCTTGTGCAGTTGGTGCAGCTGTTGCGTGGAGAAGACGGGCCAGCTGAGCTGCAGCTGAAACCAGGTGAAAGTGTGAACGCATGCGAACTACAGGATCCCACATCCTCCTCATACCTCAACGAACTCACCCGGCATAGGCAGCTCCTGATGGAGTAAGTAGAAGCAACCAAACCAACTTAATCCCTAATAACAGATGTCTTTATGTCCTACTGAGTTTTTTGTATTTTACAGTCTCCATTGGTTGCTTTTTTTTATTTCCCCAACCAAACTGTGAATATCATCAACATGTGTCTTGGCTCTATGTTGTTCTACTGAACTTTGTTTAGTCTCAACTCCAAAAGACTTGTCAATATTAATACAAAGTTCATTGTTAGTCAAACATTTGCTACAGAAAGAGAAACATATTTCATAAAATGGAAACAAGAAGACAGACGCAAGTGAGATTTTCATATCCTTCTAGTCAGCTTATGGGGTTAGCTAGAATCAAGAAGTTGAACATTAGCGCAGTGAGAAAGAAGTTGTATCCCTTAAAAGACAAATTAAAAACTAAAAAAAAACAAAATAACAGACTCCATCTAATCACCACATCACATGATTGATCTTAGTAAGACTGGTTAGGCCAGAGGAAGAACTCAGCCTGATTTGGCACCATAAGTCCCATTGAACCTTGGACGTTGGAGTTGTTATTAGACCCGGTCGAGTCAGAAGCTTGAACATTTGCTGGAAAATGCTGGAAGAAGTTCTGTTGTTGTTGTTGTTGTTGCTGTTGGTGATGGTAAAGAGCAGCTGCTTCAAAAGGGATTCCACATGGAATCATCTGAGACTGAACGGCTGAGTTAGGACAAAGAGCGAAGTTAATGCTACTGTTATTGGGAGAGGACTGAAGCTGAAGCTGTTGTTGTTGTTGTTGCTGAAAATGGTGGAGTTGATGATGCTGACCGAGGATTGGTTTCTGCTCTGCTGAAGCAGCAGCTTCTAAAGAGAGCTTAAGACGTTTTGCTGCACCACCAATGGGAAGTGCACTCTTCATGATGGCTTCAACGTCATAACGGTTCATCTCAAAGTTAGTTACAGCGTTTATTCCCCTGAATTTGATTGCTGCTATGTCGTATGCCTCAGCTGCTTCCTCTTCCGTTGCTACAACCACCAACAAACACATAACTAACCACAGCTTGATGATTATTAACTTTATCTTTCAGACCAAAGTTTTATTGATCTACTTACCAAAGGTTCCTAGGTAAAGATCTTTGTTGCCGGCTACACGGCCGATCCTTGCTTGCCAACGTCCTTGTTGATGATGTCTTGTCACACCTCTGTATATCGAAGCTCCTCTAGAGAATCCACTACTCTTCCTGTAATCATATGGAAAAATATAAATATAAACCAATTGATTCAAGAAAATGGTCTTTGTTTATGGATGTTACCTTCTAAGGGAAGCAATGAACTCCTGTTTGGTCATGTGCTTCATTTCCTCAAGTTCTTTGGAGTAGTTTGTAATCTAAATTCATCGGAAACGGATTAGTAAGGAGTGACCAAGATTATACAAAAGCTAAAATCATTGGATACTTACAGGGAAATTGGTGGTAGCAGTAGCATTCCAGTACTTAAGAGCTGCTAAATCGTAAGCTCGAGCTGCCTTATCTTCTTTGTCATATCCACCTGAATCATTCACAAAACAATCATATTAAAGGCGTGTACATTATTGTTTATGGTTTATTGTAAGAAGTTACTGACTGGTCTGAGATATTGTTCTTACCCAAGTATACTGTTGATTTAAGCAAAAGCCAATATCCAGAAGTACATGCAAAAAGACAAAAATAAAATAACAAACTTAGCCAAAGAAATGATCAGAATGCTGAAAGGAGATAAAACAAATATAACCAAAGTTATTTTAGCACATACAACACACTTATTTTGTAATGCAATAAGATAATGCTAAAGGCAAATTAGTTACTAACAAGCATGTTCAAGACTTAATGATGATTATTGATTGATACCAGTCTAATACTCAGAAAGTAAAAGTGAAAATTTTGGATGTGGTTGAACTCTAGATCCCCACTTCTGTGGTGGTGGTACTGGTACTGGTAGCCCAAAGCAGAAATAAAAAAAATAAAGCAAAAGCCACTGAGAATATTCAGACACTTTGCTTTGTTGATGTGAACACTACACATAAATCAATCTGACACCTTATGGAGAGCAGAAACCCTACACTCATGCACTTGTGAAATTTCATTTTATTTTGAAATTCTTGACCTTTTTTCAATGTAAGCAAACATCATTCTAGATATAAATCAAAATCAACATCTAATTAAAGCCAAGTACTCCTCACTTCCAGCCCTATGAAGCTAAAACTGAAGAAACAGTCCAATGGTCTCACATCACATGCCTACATAAACATCAAGTCATATATGCTTTAACACAATGCATCTAGGTGAAGAGAAATGTGGGAATAGAGGGTCAAAGTGGGTCCATAAACATGTCAATTAAAGAAACAGAGGTTGCATCAAATAGGCAATGCCATGGGGACCCATCTTATGTACCTTTAGGCTTTAGTATGAAATGAAAGAATTTTGAAATGTAAAAAAGACAAAGGAACAAAATGGCGGCACCCTTCTGCTAAATAAATGGAAAATCAACAACAACAACAACAACAACTATATATTATATTTGTCTATTTCTTTTTTTTCCCCTCAGTACTGACTCAAAAGTATTGCTAAGTTAAAAAAAAAAAAACTTTGGCTCCCCTTCGCAACCCAAAGTTATATAACATGAATCATCATATAAAGATTTAGACAGATCAATAAAATAAAGGAAAAAGGTAAAGCTTATTTTGAATCTTTGCAATCAATTTCTTTGACAAAACTCTTGTCCTATAGTTATACTCTTCTTAACTCATTCTAACTCCCACTTAGACCACATTGAATAACAATTTAAAACAAAGAAATGAATACTTAACAAGAGTTGCTCTTTGGAATAACTTCTCTACCAATCAAAACTTGGTTTAATAATATAGACAGTTGACAAAATAAAAAAAATGTTTCACAAGAAAGGCCTAAAGGACATATATGATAAAACCAAAATAACCACAGGGATTGCAATTCTTGATGTCAAGAAAGATTGTAATAGTGATGAAATCAAATAGGTTTCAAGAAAAATATACCTTGACGACCTTTCCTGGCCTGACCTTCTCTCCTACAGCTATTATCCCATAGATGAGCTTCATATCTTCCCGTCCATCTATGTCTGCATCAATCAAAAAATGACATTAGTACTTTCATTTAATAAGCATTAAAATTATAATTTTAATAAATGTATATTGATTAATGACAAAGTAATGTCCTAATCACAACACACAGTCCTTTGTTTTTTTTTCTTAACTTCGAACTTACCTTGTAACTCCTCTGTAGATGGAAGTCCTTTGCCCAAACGTATCAGCGATCTTCTTGTTAGAACAATCTGATGTCTCCACAGCCACAAGAGGCTTCTCCTTCTCAGAAACCGTCTTCTCTTCCCTGTTGTTGGTTCTTTCACCGTTGTTATTACCTCGGTAATGATGATGCTCACTGATCTGATTATGATCATTACTAGTCCTGTGATGATTAGTGTTGTTATTAACGTTAACCCCAAGTGACAAAGCTCCTCCGGTGTTAGCTCCACCGTGAAAACCAAGCTCCGGACCGGAAGATTCCACCACGTGTCCTAAATACTCTCCTGCCAGATGACTCCGGCCGATGGAAGTCGAGTCTTCAACTTCCGAACCTGAGTTCGTTGAGAAAGCGGTTTGAAAACCGGCCATGGTTTTGAACTCGTGGTTATGATCAGAGTAAAACCCGGTTTGGTTGTGGTGGTGGTGACGTGGATCGTAGATGTGAGTGAGGGAAGAGTCTTCTTGTGTTTCGGTTTGACTGTTGTCGGAGTAACGAACGTCACCGAGAAAATCTTCAAGCTTTGGGATGTGATTGTGAGAATGAGTTTGTGGGTCAACAAACGTTGTAAGGATCGTTGAATCCGCCATTGAAGCTGCTATCTGAGCTTCATCTTTGAAAAACTCTTGAGGCTTTTGATTTGTCCAACCTAATAAAAATCAAAACACATCACAACTAGGGTTTGTGTAACCTTATACAAAAGCACATGAGTGATTTTTATTTTATGTTATTACCATAGAAGTTATCGAGGAGATAAGGAGAAGAGGAGGCGGCGGAAGAAGCGTCATAGGAAACGAACTGAGATTGATCAGATGACCTCAACATGTCCATTGGTGACAGTGAAAACGTTAACCAGTTCGTCATCGGAGCCATCTCTTTTTTATATAACAAAGTAAGAAAAAAAAGAGAGAGAGATAATAGAATACACCTACAAAATTTCTAATGTGATTCTGCAGAAAAGGACAAAGAAGATTTAAGAAGAAACCCAGTAGATTAATTATTTTTCTTTTTATAATACTAAACTTGAGATCAAGCGTTACACTAAAAGCTTTTAGAGAACTTGATGAGGGAGGAAGACTATGAAAAAACTTTGGTACGAACGATAATCACGAGGTTGTGTTTTTTTTTCTTTATATCAGAAGATCTATCTATCTATCTATTGCATGTCTTTTTGAAGAGAGAGATGAGATCAAGAGAGCAAATGCATGTAAACACTTGTCTGAGGAGTTTTAAATGAAGAGGAGAAAAGAAGATGGGAAGCAGAAGCTCTTTAAGGAACGTTTCAGACGTATACTTATAAAGAAAGGAAGAGCAAGAAAATTGTTTTCTTTAATCAAAATAATAATAATAATAATACATTTGCAGTAGAGAGAGAGAGAGCGAATGTGCATGTAGAGAGATAGGAGAGAGTAAGTTAAAAAAGGTAGAGCGGTTTCTTCTGTGTCGCCCGGCGTAATACCGGAGGAGATTTTTAGAGTGAGATACCTTTAACTTTTTGTTCGTTTTGAATATTTTTTTGTCCGATTATTAAAAGGGTGACAAACTCTCTTACCATGTTTAATTCGTTTTGCTATAACCAGTTACATAAATTTTGTTTCAACATCATTCATTTTTACAAGTATCTATTTAATACAAGAATATAATCTATTGATAAATATTATATTTATCTATGTATTTTCTTTATTTAAAAAATTATTATATCAAATTAAATTAATATTAAATATAAATAAAATTATAAAAAGAAAACTTAAACATAAAAATTTTAATTTTTTAAAAAAAAATTAAACCAAAAAATATATCCGCCGTTAGACAGAATCTAGTTAAAGTTAAAACTCTGACTGTCATTTATACGTATGGTTTATACTTTCGTTTTAGCAAAAAAAAAAAAGAAGCATGTATGACCCATACAACCAGCGAAGACATGATAAAAAAATTTCTTTGGTCGGCAGGAAAAAAAAATGAGCTCTATTTTTACAAATGTTACTTTTCTCTTTTGGGGAAAATGAGTTTACTTTATCAATAATTTTATTTATGCTAGATGATTATATTTACAGTTGCATTTCTTTAACTGAGAGGATACTTACATTGACTGTTTTGTATCTTTTAAGTAAGAGTTAATTTTGTTTATGTTTTCTACATTTATTTTGATCTATATATTGGAAACAATGTTTTTCTATTAAGATATTTCACATTTATGAAAAAAACTAGACTGATTTCAAAGAAAAAATGCAGTTCACAGATTAATTTTGTCTCCGAAAATTCAAATGAAGTTTAAGTATGGTTTTATATAGGGGTAGCCACAAAGTAAAAAAATATAATAAAATATCTCCAAATCTAAATTATTTAGCAATTCAAAATCTGTTTACCAATAGATCACAATTTTGTAATTTATTGGAAACAGTGTTGTATTTGCTTTAGGTGATATCCAAATCCAAACGTGTCCTTATATGTTTTTTTTTAATGGCTGATTGTTAGATGTAATTAAATCATAGTTTTTATATATTAGAGCTATTATTTTCGTAAATACATTGGCTTTGAGTATAAAGATACATTAAGCATGGACAAAGTTATTTAATACTTTCTGTTTAATAGAGTATCCAAGGTTCTGTTTTGTTTTGAAGGTGACTTTTATTATAGCACTGCGTAGGAGAAAATTTGTCTAGAACAAGGTCGCAAAAGACCAGGGAGATGCTACTTTAATTACGAAATTACCCCGTAATCCCAAACCAAACTAAACCACTAGCTGTTTCCACTTGTCTTCCATGCATTGTGACCCTTTCTTTTCTCATGCTCCATTCCTTTTTCAACCCACCCAATCGGATTTTACTCTTACGATCGGGTTTTTATCAACCTGGACATTCAGTTCTCGGTTTGGTTCTTCGGTTCTAAAAGTTAATGAACCGTTAAGATATTTAAAAAGTATAGTTCGATTTTAGTTTGGTTATTTCAATTTTAATTTGATTTAGATAACAAAGTTAGGAACCAAGTATCCAAAATAATTTCAAACCCATTAAATTCCAATTCAGTTCTGATTCCGGTTAATTTGAATTAAAAAATAAAATAAATCGAATTATTCAGATTAAATATTATATTTTGGGGGTTTTTAAATAAAAATTCAGACAATTCATATAACTTTAAGTATTTTAAATAAAAGAGTGTTTTAATAGTTTGATTTTTTTGGATATTTCGATTTGTAAATAATATTTTAAAAATATTTAATTATTATAAAATTAAATATAATTAATATTTATAAATATATAAATTATATTATAGATATCGGGTACCAACTCAGTTCTCGGTTTGGTTCCAGTTTTTCAGTTTTAAAAATATAAAATTCACTAGTATAATTGATAGGATACAAACCCAAATTGAACTTTGTTTTTTGGTTTGGTTTGGTTTTTGGTTCTGGATAAATAGCTAATTTTTTTCTACAATCTAATCTAACCCTTTTATAATTAATATTTGCATATTCCGGTTATATTGTTTCTGTTGTTACAAATTACATTAAATATGCATCCAATCTACATATTAGTCCAGGGGCAGATTTTCAACAACGTTAACATATATTTATGATTTTTTTTTTTTTTTGAAACATATCATATATTTACGGATAAAAACAATATTTTAGGTAAAATGTTTAGTGATACTTACTCCGGTTTGGACTTTCTAGCGAGAAAGTGTCAAAGAAAATTTTAGGTTAAAGGAGTAGTTTTGTTATATAAGAACGCCTCACGAGAGTCACCCCTTAAATTATGAAAAAGAAATTATAGGGTAATATCAAAGTTTGAGGAGGGTAATAGATTAGGATGCCAAGTGAGAATTGTAAAAAGAACAAATACTAGCTACACCTTTTGGGTCAAAGAGAAAACGGCCAAGTCCCCGGTAATTTTTATTGACCCGGTTTATATACATGTTCTTGGCATTTTTGCATTTTCATAATTATTATTATTTCTTAAACCAGCCAAAACTAAAAGTTTAAATCGAAAACAAATTAGGATTGTTTAACATATTAATTCTGAATAAGTTGAGAGATCGAGAAACAAAAAGAAAAAGGCTTGTGGGGAACAACCCGCCAGATGAGGAGGCGGGTTTCCTCTGTAAAAAACGAAGCACAAAAAAATAATTATTTAAGGAGATAAAAGGAGGCCCAGCAATTAAGGCACGTGATTAGGGCTTTGATGTCGTGTTATTTAATACTCCCTCCGTTTCATATTAGTTGTCGTTCTAGGTTTATGCACACAAATTAAGAAAACATTTAGTTTTACATATTTTCAAAATAAAAACAATATTACCAATATACCTAACCATATATCAACCAATAAAAAAATAGAATAGAGAATATTACCAATAAATTTTGCATTGAAAACCGAAAACGACACTTATTTTGAAACAAAATTTCTACTCCAAAACGACATCTAATTTGAAACGGAGGGAGTAATCTACACCATTTCGTATCCTATACTTCTACTTTATTGAACCTCAAATATCTTTCATCATTCAATGTTTGATATATTAG
This sequence comes from Sinapis alba, assembly GCA_012274485.2. Lineage (NCBI taxonomy): Eukaryota > Viridiplantae > Streptophyta > Magnoliopsida > Brassicales > Brassicaceae > Sinapis > Sinapis alba. The sequence goes on along the minus strand of MU106196.1, from coordinate 45,079 downwards.
TCGTATCTCCACAAAACCTTAGTATATCTACAAAAATAAATAATTCCCGCCCCTTATTTTTTTTTAACTAGTATGTATTGTGCTTTAGGTCGATAGAGTGTCATTTTACCATGTTTACTGATTTTTCTTTCTAATTTGGTCACTTTGTATTTTATATTTGGGATCTTGGTACATTCTTGTAAAATGTTCATTCGTTTAAACCATTTGCAAAAGAAAAAACAACAACGAAATCAAAACTAGTCTAGTATTCTAAACATCGATAATAAAATGTACGCGTAGACTATGATTATTGAAGGGTTTTTAAGATGAAGTTCTTAATGTAATATAAGAACTGTCTCTTAACTTTAATTAAAAAAAAAAGATGATTTTTAAATAAAATATTTAAGAGACGGTTATTATATTACGTAAGAATCCACTCTAAAGACCTCTCAATAATCATATGCCCTTACATGCATAACAACCAGAAGTCGATAGGCAGTCAAAATTTTCACTTCACCTGTTCGAGTCCAACAATGCTCAGCATTTTTGCAGTTAACTTGAACGGAGTACGTCGAGATAGAAAAATATAATAACATATTTTTCTTGATAGGTCAAAATGGGATCAAAGACGTTGAAGCGCTTGGTTACCAAGTAATCAATGTAATAAGGGAATAAAGATGATCATATCTATATATATTTTTAATATATGGACGTGTGTGAGTCGGTTCATCAATATGGTAACACACAAGTTAGGTCGAGTCGCTTTGTTTTTGAATGTGACAGTGGACACGAGAGTGGGGAGTATCGTGTCCGGTGATCAAAGGGTCGCTCTGATAGATTTGGTCTGCTCACAAATGTGTTGATCATGGACAACTTCACATGTAATTCTTTAGAACGTTATATTTGGCGATTCTCGTGATTCATATCACCTAGACCTCGTTTTTTTTGGTTATTCGTTTCAGGAATCTGTCAAAAACCCTACTGTAGTCATAAATATGAAATGATGATTTATGATAGATTTCAAAATCTAACTCAGAAATTAGAATTAAAGTTTCTGTTAACGTGTTAAATAAGTTATTGAGGAATCAAATATTTACTGATTAATTTGTAAAGAGGTAGTCTATTGATAATATGAAAAGATACAATTATAGAGAGTTGCAAGGTATTGAGTAATAAGGGTATGAATGATGACTAATGAAAGACAAAAAATAATGCATTCCCTAACGTTCATAAAAAGATCACCATTTACAAGGAATAAATTTTTTTTTCTTTTTCTCATTTATTTTTTTGTAGTGAAATAAAGAATAAATTTTTTTTTGTTAAATTAGAGAATGAAGTACCATTCTCTTTTATTCATACTATTTTATTTATCTACGTTTTTTTCTTATTCGTTCTTGCTATTTTCAGAAGGGTACCATATAAGAGAATACAATGATATTGAAATTATAGGTTTCATAATATGAGAGAATTAAAAAAAAAAAGAAAAAAAATCGTCATCCTTCTTTTATAGATATTCAGAAATGGATTAAAATAACATGGTTTTGGCAAGTTGTATATGTTTTTATGATCTTTTTTAGTGCTTTGATTTTCTTTACGTTTTGAATGTATCAGTTCGGTGTAGATTATTCATTTAGGTTGGGATAGATTTCTGACCTTCGTGGATCTTTTTTTTTAAAAAGAACTGATAGTATTAAACTCAATTCTTAGACTGGGTTTGGAAAACACAATATTTAAAAGCTTACATTTTATCCCCATATATAAACACTGAATTATTTAATAAAACATGATAAAAACAATGTTGGTCAGATGTTTTTTTAACAAAAGGTTGATGGTCAATCACGAATGTAGAAAGTGAATTGTGAACAGATATAAATAACATAAACCGTAATCAGAAATTGTCGTTCATACTCAAACGTAGAACTGTTGAAGGGCCAGTTTCACAAAGGAAAAAGAAAAGAGAGAATACGTTAAAAATGTGCCATATCCTCATGGTGATGGGTGTTTTTGTTTTAAAAAATGCAATGGGTGCGTGGCCTCTCGTTAGGGTTCTTGCCAGAGTGACGTGGCATTATAGCTATTAAAAGGTCTTGGTGATACATTCAGTTCAGTTGCATACTTTTAAAATACAATTACTAAACATATTATTTTCTGTGTTTCACAAAAAATGTCATTTTAATATTTTAACACATATTAAAAAACTAATTAAAATATTAATATTAATTATTTAATCAATAATATTTTAGATAAATAAATTTATTTATAAAATTAATGTATTTTACAATTAATATTGAATTGAAAGTAAGTATAAATTGCATTAGAATTATAAAATAATATTTTTATGTAATTAAAAATAAATGTTGAAGTGATATTCATATAAAACAGATAAAATAACATATATTTCTACTTATTGTTGTCAGTACCGGTCTTGACTTTCAGAAGGCCGAAAGCAAAATTAAAAAATAGTCTGCCACCATGGATAGAACCTAAGCCTTTTACTTCAGTATAATGTTATGTTAATCATTACACTAAAAACATTTTAATGAAATAAAGGTTGGTATTTATTAATAATATAGAGGGCCGGAAGCCAATGCTTTCTCCGGGCCGGTACTGATTGTTGTATTTATAGTCACCTCAAAGGGGTTGATTATTTAAAAATTATGTAATTAGAATTATAAAATAATATTTTTTATATAATTAAAAATAAATGTTGAAGTGACATTTAATATGAAACAGAAGAATTAACATATATCTCTACTTATTGTTGTACTTATAGTCACCTCAAATGGGTTGATTATTTAAAAATTATGTCCTCTAATAATTTGTCGTCTCTCTCGAAGACTCAGCTTTATAATCTCGTAATTGCATGTGAGATCACACGTGGGGATGGTCACACACCTGCCCCTTTTGTATCGAATGTTAATTAACCCATCGACGATAAAAGCTTCAAGTTCGTATATACACTAATACACATATATGTAAATTAATCTTATTGGAACACCGAACACATATATATTTAGTTATAATTCTCTGCAAATCATATAAATTTATATAAGCTCCACATCATCACACGTGGCTGAATCTAGCAACTTGAGAGGAAAAACACATGCTTCCACATTACCTTCCTCTTTCCCCTTTCGACTGATTCAATAATAATATATTTATATATTCTGTATAGTATTGATCATATCACAGTTTTCTCTCATCAATAGTATATTCAGTGTTCGCTGAAAATGACCAAATATATTCCCTATATTATGTTCAAATGATATTATCAAACGGATTCCACTCTGACTTTATAGACTCCAAAATACTTTATCATGACAGTAACTGTTACAGACGCTCTTTCAATAGTATGATCTTCAATTACCAGTTGATGTCTAAAATATGCAAGTTATTTCTTATTTGATGTATATATAGACATTAGTTATTGAGCTAACATAATAAGTAGTAGAAAAATTCCATTAGATAATTTTTTTAGTTTATTTTTACAAAATAACATTCAAAAAAAAATAATCAAAATAAGTACTTTTAAAAGATAAAATATACATTTATATCTTTACGATTAACTAATATATATTTAAAGTTTAGAGTTAATGGGTGGTTTTAGAGATGAAATTTTAATTTAAAAAAAAATATATATTTATAAATTTTGTAACAAAAATTTAAAAATAATTATTTGAAAAAATTGTCCTAGGTAGTATTTCAGAGTTCAGATTATGCATAAACTATATTAAGGTGTGAAGGTACTGAAGGATGTCAATAATATGAACACACCTTAAAGATAATTTACTTTTGAAATTCTTAATTAGCTCCGAAAGAGTATTTGCCAACACAGACTCTCCTAATCATCATCCTTATCTTGGATACCCATTAATTTTTCTTAGAATAATTCAACAATTATGAATCATCTGAATTAATGTTGTTTTAATAGTTTGGGAGGTCCAATGACTAGTGCTAAGTGTATCAGTTGCTTTTGACCTTTGACCAAGGAGGCACGTGCGCAGCATCTTTTTATTCATAACGTTCTGGTCGAAGATTTCGGTGTTGCACGTGCGACCCTGTCCTTCTTTCTATTATCTTAATCTCTCATCTTTTGTCTTAATCTTCTTATAATTAAACCTTCTCTTTAATTCTTTTTGCTCCCCCCAAAAATATTACTTCCTAAAACATTTTACTTTAGTTTTGTCGCTTTATTTTTTTAAACATTAGGATGTTTTGGCTGTATTAGGCAAACTTGTAGGGGCAAAGACCCAAATTAGCAGTGAAACCATATATTGTATTTTAAATGGTGGAGTGGATTGTTTGATTTGTTCAACTTTAATACAAATTAGTGTATTGATTTTTTTTGTATCTAACCAGTTAGTATATTTTATTGATCAACACTATAAGTTTGCATACAAACAAACATATAATAAACACAATGAAAAGATCTTTCATGTACCATGATTGTAAAACAAAGTGATTATTTTCTTATAACGGGAGGCTTTAGAACAAACTCTATAACCACTTTCAAGATATATAGTAATCTTTCTCATTATGAAAAAAAACAATATATTTTTCTGACAGTAACTCCGTGTTTGAAGGGTAATTTACCCACTTGGGGGTAATGATGCTTGCACTTTGCACACTTCTTAAAATTTCTTATTATGTGTACCATAGAATAACGAGTAAATTTTGGTAGAATCGCTAACTAAAGTACTAATATACTAATAGGTAGATGTTAAAGAACAATGAATAGTTTAACAGATTAGTTAATAGTGACAGAACCTGATAAATTTATTTGATTAGTTACTTTCTTTTACAGCAAAGATCACGACGAGAACGTATGAATCGTTCCATTAGTCAAACAAAGCAGCCGTGAAAGCTTACAATAACGCGATTTTGCTAGCTATAGATTGATAATCAAGTGTTTTCATACTTTACAACTTGTAATAGTGAAAGTAAAAGTTATTTATTGTTTACACGTTTATTACACATCATAAAAAGTAGAACTATAAAATTAAATTCACAAGCTAATACCACCAACACTGTTATTACTTATAAGTTATAACTAGAAACGTTTATATAATTTTTCTTAACAACAATGCATACACAATAATCAGATAGAAAGTAGGATTTATCATAATTAGGATGGTAAGTTGCTATTTAAAAGGCAATCAATATGTTACAAAAAAAAAAAAAAAAAAAAAAGCAATCAATAACGGATCTGAAAGCCTAAGGTGATCCCAAATTAAACTATGTATGACCCATCGAAGAGGCCCATATTAGAAGATATATATCGTACATCCCTTAGTAATTTTTAGATTCGTTAAAGAAATAAGCCTAAAGCATATACTATAGTTCTCATACTGATAAAATTAATTATTAATATACAAAAATATTTTCCGTTCTTTCTTTATAAAAACTATAAAATTACCTAATGTGGTCAATATATATAATATATATATATCTGAACATTAATGATTTTAAATCATGAATATTTAATAACAATTTTTATATTTTCTACCATTTTGTTTAATTTATGTTATTAAAATAAATTAAAAATCAAAATAATTACTCCCTCTATATCACTTTAATTAGTGGTGTTTATTAAAAAAAAGTTGATTCATTTTAAGTGATTTTTTCAAGTTTTTATGCAAAATGTTAATATGATTTGATGTTTTTGGCTATTTGTATTCTGTAGTATTATATTTTATTGGTTGAAGTAACTGTAATTATTGATGTTTTAGGTAAATAAAAAATATTAAATAAAATTTTGTAATTTCTTAATCGGTGTGCAAAAACCTTAAAATCCACTTATTTTGATACATATAAAGTATATAATAAAAGTTAGATTTTTCTGTATATGTTATATTTTAATTTTTGTAAAGTAACTATAAATTACTAAAACAGTTAAAAGTTTTATATTGAAAATTTTGTGATCAATTGTCTTTTTTTTTTGTTATAACAAAATACAAATGATCATATAATCATATGAATAGTAAGTCTCATTTAATAGATTTTTCAGATTAATAAAAAAAAATATTTTAATATTGTTTAAATTAAATTATATACTATATAAAAATACATAATATTTATATTTTAAAATTTACATTAAACAAGTATTAAAAATTTAATATTTTAATTTTGAAATCTGCGATAAATGTTTAATTTTTTATAAATTATTAATAGCCAGACATTGAAAATTTGATTATCAATGGTCTTACAAAAGTATAAATAATCATAAAATTATAATAATATGATTTTTATTTAATTGATAGTCATATTAAAAATATATTACATATGTTACTATTATTTAAATTTTATTATACACCATATAAACATATAAAAATAATTGTTTTAGTTTATTTATCATAAAATATTTATAAGCAAGCAATAATGATTGTTTTGATATATGCGTTTGTGCCAATTTAATATATATAATTTTTGATGAATTTTCAATTTTTAATATATATTAATATTTTATTATTAATTAAATAATAATTTGTATACGCGTTGCTTATTTTGTGCAAGGCGCATATATTAATCTAATTCATACTATTCACCAATAAGTAGTTTGACGTGAATACATTTAGTTATAACTAAATTTGAATCTGCGCATTCACGCGGATGTTTATTTATATTATTATAAATATTCATAGCCATTCAGTTCTCGGTATGGTTCCAGCTTGTTTCTTTCAGTTTTTGATTCTAAAGGTTTAAAATCCGTTAAGGTATTTAAAAAATTATGTTTTGTTTTGTTATTTTGGTTTTCGGTTAAATTCGGGTTGGAAACCATGTTATATTTGAAGTAATATTGGGTCCTATTCAGTTCCAGTTAGATTCTGAATTTTTGGTTAATTTGAGTTGAATTTGCTTTTTGTTTCTTTTTTTCTCCTTTTCTGCAAACGTCTGAGATGTACAGCGTCAGGATGCCCAACACACTGAAACTTCTCATTCGACTTCTTCTATGTAACAATACTCGTCCTTGCATTCTATGTCCCAGGCACAGACTCAGCTGGCCTTTGTTAGATCACATCTCATGAATGTGTTCAGTTCTTATCCATGACTAATAATTTGTATGGCTGTTGCAGGTAGTCCACACATGTACAGGTACATGCTTAGTCAGCCTAAGAGAGCTCTCTCCAAATCCAAGAGGGAATAAAAAGCTCTTATAGAGAGGAAACGAAAGCTCATCAAACTGATTTTCTTACTCTTCACTTTGTACCTTACTCTCATAGTCTCATTTAGCAATAAGTGTTTTCTTTCATAAACAGTGAACTGATTGAATTGCGTTTTTCAAGTGTTACATGAAGGTAATGTCTAGTTCAAGAAGCAAATAACATGATTTGTACAATGAACACTACCATTTAAACGCAGATAATACATATGATGGGAATGCATTGTGTTTAGCAGTAAGGGTCTTGACCGAGTCTAGACTTGCAGTCTCATCAAAAGAAGTGAGACCAAGCTCACTACCATGAATCCCTCCAGTGATGAACACTGATTCAATGCCTGAAACATTTGCTCCCTTTATATCATGGTGAAGCGAGTCACCTACTGCAATAGCTTCCTCTGGATTATTGACTCCTGCAATTGCCATAGCCGAGTCATAGATCATCTGCCAAAATACATACACATTCAAGTTACAGAGATCATCACAAAGTTCATTTGATAGTTCAATGTTTCAAAACCTTGTGAGGCTTTCCCATCCATTTAACTTCTCCTCCAAGTTCTTCATACTTAGCAGCCAGTGTACCTGGCATGATATGAAAAACGTTTGCTTCAACGGTAACGTAATCTGGATTAGCAACGATCATGGGGAGTCCTCGAGCTGCAGATTTTTCCAAAATCTTCTCAAGCTCGTTGAGAGGCATGGGAGATACACCGCCTGAAGGAAGTCCTAAGGCTTCAGTGCCGTGCGCTAAAACAAAGTCAGCTTCCTCCACATTCTCCACAACGTTTAGATCTAGACCCTGAAACACAAAACTACATCAAGATAAACCACCAACCAGCAAAAAAAGAAGAAGAAACGAGGTGATAAAGTAACCTCCAAAGAGATAGCTCCTCGATCTTTCCAAGTAATGTGAATGCAACGCCTTCCTAGTGCAGCAAACCAAGGATCATCTCTCCTGTAAACAGACATTTATCAGTAAGTTATACTAAGTAATAGTTATCGCGACAAGAAGATGTTAACCTCTGCAAAGATTGATGGGTTAGTTCACCACTGGTAATAGCTCCAGTGAAGAAAGAAGGATCAAAGCCAAGGCCTTTCAACTTTTCCATAGTAGTTGAAGCACGTCTAGAGGAGTTACTTATGATCACAATCTTGGCACCCACTGTTGCAAGATTTTGTACTGCATCCCCAATAAAGACAAAATTTAAATCAGTCCTGATTCAGAGAACACTACACATAGACTGAAGAAATCTCAAAGTATATTGACTTATTGCCAAATCAACAAACTTTTACTACCAAACTCAAAGTATAGTCAACACTGGAGCCAAGTCCAACCTAAATATGGCAGGGTGAAAGAATTGGTTTTTGTACCAACTACAAAATGTTACACCCTAATGGAATCAACCAACTCAAATAGATAGCTACAAGCCAAAAGGTAAGAGATGATAACATACAAGTTGAGATTGCGCCGGGGTAAGGTTGCTTGCCATCATGAAGGACTCCATACTGATCTAAGAGCCATGCCTGTTTCATGTTTAGTATCAGAAACCCACCAACTTAGTGCTAATAGCGTAGTAGAATATATAAGCTCTTTTGATCTTTTGGCAAAATAGAAAAATGCAATTTTCATTTCAGAAAGTATGGGTAGAAAAGTAATCAGATATTCTTTTTTTTTTTTTTAATAATGTGTTGAATCCAATTCACAGAAAGTTGTATGCTTTTTCCAGATTGCAAGAAGCAATATAAGACACAAATTTGTTAACAAGTTGAAGCCAATCGAAAGCATGACTGATTTTTTTCAACAATCGGATCATTAGAGTTTTGTCGTTAAAAAAAAAGAAAAAAAAAAAGAGGTAAGACCTTGAAGTTTCGTGTCTCAACGATGTCTTTAAGTCCACTCATAGGCTGGGATATCTGCGACGAAGACAGCATTTTTTTCTTCCTGCAACCAACCCAGAAGAAGATTATCGACCAAAAGAAGGGAACGCCTTTAGAACCAGAACCAATCGAACTCAACTACCCAAAGTGTTGTTGTCTTTTCCACAATGTATACCTACGCACAGCATACCAAATAATTTTAAATACATGATTTCGTCTTTCAAAAAGTCGCTTTGGCCGAGTGGTTAAGGCGTGTGCCTGCTAAGTACATGGGGTTTCCCCGCGAGAGTTCGAATCTCTCAGGCGACGAAATTTATTTTTTTGTTGATAAATATTTTTCACCCTTTTGATAGTAGTATTGAGCTTCATAAGGCCCGTAAGAGGCCCCTACTAAAGGCCTAAAGATCCAATTTAGTGATAACAAGCTGACTCACTAAAACATCTTTCGCTCGCTCTTATCACATTACCAAACCCTCCCCCACATTTCACGCTCCTACACACTACACGCGCTTCTCTTTACGAAAGTTCCTAAACAAAAAACAATGTCGTATACTCCACACCCCACGCGCGCGCGTGTGAAATATATATAAATTTTCTATAGCCCACTTGACTCTTTTCTCCTTTATTCCTCTTTCTCCTCTTTTCTCATTTTTCTTACAACAAAAAAAAAAATCTCTTTCTCTCTCTCTCTCCAATGGCGGCGACATTAGGCAGAGACCAGTATGTATACATGGCGAAGCTCGCGGAGCAGGCGGAGCGTTACGAGGAGATGGTCCAGTTCATGGAAAGCCTCGTCACAGGCGCCACTCCATCATCGGAGCTCACGGTGGAGGAAAGAAACCTCCTCTCAGTCGCTTACAAGAACGTGATCGGATCTCTACGCGCCGCCTGGAGGATCGTGTCCTCGATCGAGCAAAAGGAAGAAAGCAGGAAGAACGAGGAGCACGTGACGCTCGTCAAAGACTACAGATCTAAAGTGGAGACGGAGCTTTCCTCCGTCTGCTCAGGGATCCTCAAGCTCCTCGACTCGCATCTGATCCCCTCCGCCGCAGCGAGCGAGTCGAAGGTGTTTTATCTGAAGATGAAGGGAGATTATCATAGGTACATGGCAGAGTTTAAGTCTGGTGAGGAGAGGAAAACAGCTGCTGAAGATACCATGGTTGCTTATAAGGCAGCTCAGGTGAGTTAAACTAGTTTTGTCTCTGATCTATAGAGATTACTACAAGACTTGATGATGATTTGTTTCTGTCTTTGATTGTGAAGGATATCGCTGCTGCTGATATGGCGCCTACTCATCCGATTAGGCTTGGTCTTGCTTTGAATTTCTCGGTGTTTTACTATGAGATTCTTAATTCTTCAGACAAAGCTTGTGACATGGCCAAACAGGTTCTGTAATTTAAAACAGAACATAAGTTACTGTCCTGAGTTTTTGTCTTTGGAAGATTTTTTCTTCTGTTTCTTGATGATACATGTGTTTTGACTTTGGGGATTGACTGTTCGTTGTTGTATCTTATTTTGGTGGTGGATTCACCTCTGTAGGCATTTGAAGAAGCCATAGCTGAGCTTGATACACTGGGAGAAGAGTCCTACAAAGACAGCACTCTCATTATGCAGTTGCTTAGGGACAATCTTACCCTCTGGACCTCCGATATGCAGGTTACTCTTCTTTCACGTCTCTTTTTTTCCCGATTTTGTACTGTATGTTCAATGTAATCTCTTAAACTTGTTTATTACATATGGTTTCTCTTTCTGAGAACTTAGTGTGAATAAGGTTTTGATCAAGAATGCTTGATCTGAAATAACCGAGAAACTGTGTGTGCTGAGTTGTTAATATTATTTGTTCAGGAGCAGATGGACGAGGCATAAGGATCTTGAGGAGGGGGGGGGGGAGTGGAGAGTGTTATGCGCCATGTTTCAACCACCGTTTTCGATCTCATCATCCCCATAACCTTTGCTCAAAAGTGTGTGAAAAAAGTATTTCAAATGTTTATGGAGATTTATGTGCACAGCTTGATGATTGATCTACTCTATTAATATGTATGTTCTCTTGAAGAATTTGTCATCGATTGACTTTACTTTAAGCCTTAAAAACTCTTTTCTCCTTATACTCGAATCTTGATTCTTCTACATCGATTGACTTTACTTTAAGCCTTAAAAATCTTGGGGCTTAATTTCTGCGCTGAACAAAATTACTTCAGTTTCTTTTGTAGAAAAGAAAGGGGTAGATCCAGTCAAAGACCAAGCAACAAGATCTATGTAATATAGAGCGACCCATGTTCGTGCTCACCCCCACTTTGAACAAAGTGACTCGTGTTATCGTAATGGGCATACAATTGAGCCCATTTTGATTATTTTATTAGCTTCTAATCTTCCACTTGATGTTGATCAGTCCAAAACCATCGTAATGGACTTTCAGTTGAGCCCATATAGATTGCATGAGTCAACAAAAGGGGATCAGTAGCCGGCCGATGAAATATATGTTAGTCAAAAATAAAATAAAGTGAATTAGATTACAACTTTATTTTGCGCACGATACACATTGTATATACAAATATATTACTTTAACATATTATATTATTTTTTATTATTTCTACATATAAAATAATAAACTAATAAATATATATTAAATAATTAAAAATCAGTATATATTACGTATACTGTTAATTAAGTCTGAAGTTTGATATTGTCGTTAGATTCTAAAAACATGCATATTCAAAACATTAAAATGGCTAAAAAATAGAGATTCAGAAGAAAAAAATTATGTTTAAATAATAAATAAAACAATTACATTATATTGAATCTATAATTTTTCAAATCTAGCATATAAATAAACACAAAAATATTATTCAAAATTTATAGATTTATCTTTAAAAGAATGAAATATGAAAACCATGAAATAAAAACCTGAAAAAAAACAATATAAAATAATGAAAAATATATGAAATAAAAAGATGAAAAAATAATATAAAGTTTGGTGTCTTTAAATTCAAAAAAATAAAGAGAGATTAAAAAATTTTAGAGTGAAAACATTACATTTTTATTGAAATCATTTGAGAGGAAAATAAAGAATGTGTAAGATTTTTTATACAAGGAGACAAAACTTTCTACTATATTAAATATTTTTGGTTTTGAGAAGTCTTTTAACATAAAATGCACTATAAGACTTCCCAAAAAAAATTTAAAACCCTAAATTTACACATATCTAAAAAAAAAATTACATATAAAAAACATTAAATTTCTTCAAAACATTGAAAACTTCAAAAATAATTTTTGTTTGCTTAAAAATAAATAAAATAGTCACGTTAAATTGAATCAATAACTTTTTTATAATCTAACATATAAAACACACAAATTACATATACAAAATTTATAGATTTATCTCTAAAAGAGTGAAAGATGAAAACCACAAAATGAAAAACCTGCAAAAACAAAATAAAATAGTGAAAAGACTTGAAACAAAAATTGAAAAATTGATATAAAGTTTAGTGTTTTCAAATTCAAAAAGATTAGAAAGATGTTGAAGAGTTTTAAAGTGAGAAACACATATGTATATATATTGCAGCCATTTGAGAGAAAAAAAGAAATGTATAAATTTTCTTTATATACAAAGATAAAAAATTCAATTAGATTAAATATTTTTGGTTCGGAAGACTTTTTGGTAAGTCTTTCTAATATAAAATGCATTAGAAGACTTCCAAAAATCTTTTAAACCCCAAATTTACTGTTCATCTTAGAAGACTTCCTAAAAAGTCTTGAAATGCATTATATGTTAGAAAACTTTCCAATAAATCTTTTAAATCATAAAGTCAAATAACTAACTAAATAAGAATAAACATTTCATTAACCATAAGTTCAACTTATAAATTGTTTAATATATACAAAACTAAATACCTATATGTCAAATTTAATTTTTTTAAAAATTAAAAAATTTAAAATCTAACCGTAATAGTACAAACAATACTATAGCATATGTTATCAAACCCTAAACCAAGAACAAACATGACTTACAATCTAAATTCACTTATCTATGTTGAAAATAATTAAATTTTAATAAATCTAAATTTACAATGTTTAGAATTGTTTATAACATAATTTAAATTTATTTTCCATCAAAATATTTTTTATAAATTATTTTGAAGATTAAGTACAAAAGAAGATTTCTATAGAAGTTTTTCGTAAAAACTTACTAATTTGAGAAGACATTGCAAAGTTATAATTATAAAAATGCTTACAATTTTTTTGTCTGGACAAATGAGATAATTAAAATTCCACTACCTTTTTGGATCCTTTTACATTTTATTAAATTTAATTACATTTTGCATTCAAAATCAAGTGTTTGGTCATTTTGGCAAATCTCCTTTTTTAATATGATTCTCAATTAAAAATGCTTCACATTCAAATAATTTTATGATCAGTTATATCTTTTTAAACCATTGATAATAAAATTATCAGTGTCAAACTCTTAATAGTTTTAATAGTTTATAATCAATTTTAAAATTTTAATTAAAACTCTAAATTTAAAATATTAAGTTCTCAGTACTTGTTTAATGCAAATTATGAAATTTGAATATATATTTAAATGTGAAAATCTATTAAATGAGACTTATTACTCATGTGTTTAATGACCATTTGTATTTTGTTATGACAAACAAAAAAAAACATTGATCACAAAATTGTCAATATGAAACTTAATAGTTTTATCAATTTATAGCAATATGAGACTTTCAAAAATCAAAATATAAAATATATGAAAATCTATATTTTTATTATATAATTATTGTAATCGTTTAATTTATTTTAATAATATAAAATTAAACAAAAAGGATGGAACATACAAAACTGTTATCATATATACATAATCCATGATCATTAATTATTATATATATCTTGATCATATTAGACAATTCCGTAACTTTTATTTATTGAAATAATAAATAATATTTTTATATATTAATAATTAATTTTATGGTTAGTTTAATAAGAATTATAGTATATGTTTAGATGAATCAATATATTCCTAAAAAAATCTAAAAATTATTATAGTGATGACATATGACATTGCTCAAATGTTGCAATGATATCAAATAATTTATTAGTTTTTTGTTGTTAAAAATGTATGTTTCATAATTTTTGTAATTAGTTGTTCCCAATAGAATTTCAATAATATTAATTATGCTTTTGAAAAATTATAATTTATCATTAATTAATATGTTGAAAATGTGTAGTATCTTTTCTGAAACAATTTTTTATATAAAAAAACATAGAAACAGAGGGAGTAAAAGGGATGCTAGGTTCATTTATCACATCACAACTGGCAATACATGGCCAACTGTGAATAATTCACTAATACACATTCAATCGGAAAAAAAAACATTGAAATGGACATCTTACCTTCTGAATCACTTGTTGAGATAGGCTTTACAGGCTATTACCAGACGACGTCTTTTTATACGTTTATTTCTTTCTGTTCGTACCTTATGTCTATCAACATTATTTTTATTCACTGACAGCTATTTCCAACGGGTTTATCAGCAATTTCCAGCAACGGTAACAATACCAATAATATTCACAAAAATTTTAATCAAATTATCAGGTCAGACACATGGGATTAATGATTGTTACGGTTTATAATATTTCTTTGGTATATAATAAGATAACGTATACTATGCTGAAGTTATATAAAAGGTCTTTGTTGTATATAAAATGAAAGTAACGGGGGGATCAAGTAGACGAAAGACATGCGAAGTTGCAACGTTTGATTCTTGAACGAGACATGTTAGCTGTCTCCACACATTTGCCACATCATATAACATTAATGATCTTTGAAATCATACTATTACAAATATCGGATTCTCTCTCCAATTATATTCACCATCCAATCATAGCTCTAATTAACTAATCAAGCTTAACTTTTCCTAATTTAACGTTACATCATGGTCTGTGGATTGCATACTAAGCAAAGTCAACATGACAAAGATGTTAAGTCTTCATCCGATTCATATTTATCTTCCCTATGTGTAAATCGATTTACTAATTTTCTCAAATAGTTTTTTTTTTAAAAAAAAATTGTTACAAAATTAATAATTTTAAAAAAATGACCAAAATATTTTTTTTTCAAAATTTTATTTTTTTGTTTTTTGAATTTTGAAACTCTAACTGCCAAACTCAATCATTTAACTTTAAATCATTAGTCTAGATTATTTAAGAGTATAAATGTTTATTTATCTATTTAATAAAATAATATGATATTTTTTTTAAGATTATTTTGTGATAAAAAATTTTAGAACTATTTTAAGATATTTCTCTATAAAATATGTCAAAC
Source organism: Sinapis alba (assembly GCA_012274485.2). Taxonomy (NCBI): domain Eukaryota; kingdom Viridiplantae; phylum Streptophyta; class Magnoliopsida; order Brassicales; family Brassicaceae; genus Sinapis; species Sinapis alba. The sequence goes on along the minus strand of MU106196.1, from coordinate 29,744 downwards.
TGTCATTATCTATAAATAATACAATCATAGACTCAATTTGAATGATTTTTTTTTTAAAGTTATTAATGCTTCGGCCTCGGAGAGTACAGATAGGCAACCCCATGTTCCAATTATACGTTTGCATGTTAGTCTGTATAACTCTATATTTAAAATATTAGTAATCTTCTTTAACTAATACTTCATTATCTCTCTTTTTATAAGTCCTCTTCCATTTTTCTCAGCTTCAGAACTCTCTCTATTCATAACCCCTCTCACTCTCAAGTCTCAAGAAGAAACATTTTCTAAAGAGAAATGGGTTCCAGAAGTGTCCAAATTTTCTTGATAATGGCTGTCTTCGCCACAGTTGCACTTGGTCAAGCCCCAGCTCCCACTCCCACAGCTACTCCTCCTCCTCCTCCAGTGGCCACCCCACCACCAGCCGCAACCCCAGCTCCTACAACCAGTACTCCACCACCTGCCGTGACTCCAGCTCCAGCCACTACTCCACCATCAGCTGCTCCTTCGCCGTCTGATGTTCCTAGCGCCTTGAGCCCAAAAGGACTTGCTCCAGGCCCTTCAGATGATGCGTCTGCTCCTAGTGCCGCTTTCTCCAACAACGCTTTCATCGCTGGAACCCTCTTCGCTGCTGTTATGTACACCGCCCTTTTAGCTTAATATCATTTTTACTTTTTACATTTGTTTCAACTTACTGGTTTTCATTTTTCTTTATTTCTTCCCTCAATTATTCCAAATCTTTGGTGTTATGTCATAATTTCATTTATTTCCTATTTGAATATATGATCATTTAATTTTTTATTATACTTACGTGTATCGGAGAACTAACGGAACGTTGACACGTGTGAATTACAATTGGAAGGGTGTGTGTAGAGGAGTAATCTGTTTATGTAAATCCAAATCATAGATTAATAATATAATTTCACAATTTTTCGTTTAGTTTAATCGAATTCATACAAATTTGCTCACGCAGCTCACTCCAATTTTTTTTTGACTGAACACTCCAATCTTGCTTTCTTAAGGAACCATATATGAATAAGTCTGCATACAGTGTGCTACTAATCTACACTCAATTTTATGAACCTCATGGTTTTGCTTCAGAACAGCATAATTAAGTTGGCTATTTTGTGTGTTAAACATATATTTCAAATGCCTACATAAGTTCGACAAAAGAAGTGTACAAATATTTTTCAAATGAAGCAAAAGAATATATAATTTTAAAAACTACTAACTTTCTCACACTATAGAGTAACACAGTAACACCCACATTAATCTTGTCGTTTAGTATGAAAGTAAAAGCAATAAACATAGTTTTTTTTTATTGAAATCAATAAACATATAGAGTTATCTAAATCATAAAATCTTACTTGAAGATGTATGTTGTAGTAAGTATATATAAGTATCAAAACAGTTAAAAATATTACAAATCAAATTAGGTGGAAAAATAGTTCCATATCTAATTGATGACACGCTATATAAACTATGATAGTATAATTAAAACGGTTAAAATACTGTTAAAAGATATAATGATACGATAAGAAAATATGGTGTTACCTCTTCATGGCACTATCTCATACCACCTCAACAAATGGTTAGACAAAAAGCTTAGTGTTAGCAACCAGAACAAAAATTGTTGGGCCATATCAATTTAGACAAGTATTGACCAGTTTAAACTCTTATAACTTTATGTGTTAACCTCATCACTACTCAAGCCTTCGGAGGCCATCTCGGCTATCGTGAACTCCGAGCCATTTCAAGTATCAACGACTTCACACTAGGCTTCAACTTCATAAATCACTTTTGGGCTTATACTTATATGACGTTTAACCTATAAGAAAGTATTACTATTAGAGATTACATAATAGATAACACTGGGAATGTTTATGCAGCGATATTGGATCATTTTGCTTCTTATATATTTATTCGCTAACTTAAAACTCTCAACTGAATACCTAAAAGTCTACACATATGACTTCTTTCACCGGAGTTTGGTGCTATGTATATCTATTAGATGTTTAAGTTTTTTTTTATAAGAAAAGATTTCGATTAACAATTTAATAGTTGTTTTTAGAATACAAATTTTAATACTTCCTTGTAGATTCAATTTCTTAATACTAATATATTTCCAAAAACTAATACATTGTCTAGTATTTGTTTGTTACCTTTGGTTCACATAAATGGTTTATATAACATGTGGGAGCAAAATCTCTTAATCAAAAATTTAATGTTAATAGAGTAAGATTTACATAAATGATACAAAAGTTTTCTGTGAATAGATCTCTAAGATAGTTTGCACGAACTATACTAATATTAAAGACAATGAATATGATGAATATTAAGAACAAAGTACAAGATAATACAAGATATAGAGTAATCTAGATCTCGAGTAGGTAAGTCAAATGGTGCATAATGAATAATAATATTAGCTTTATCTTTTATATTGATCAACTCACTCTAGCTACTCCATGTATCTAAGATGCATGTGTCGTGCCTTACTCCAGAGATACCGACTTGTTATGTAACTGATTGACCGCAAAGTGACTGACTTCCTCATAAATTTTATTCTGCTCGTTTTCAAAGTCAAAGTAACGTCATTTTTGGGTAGTCTCCCTATTTTTTTTATGTGAGATGGTATGATCGTCATGATTTCAGAGGAGTTGCATTTGTTACTTCTTTGTGATACTACTAGTGATTATGCTGAACCGGCGAGGAGGTCGGCGTTTCGTGAACGGGATGGCAAAGAGATTTCTCAAGCGAAGAGAGTTCGTCTGGGAGAGTTCTTACTGGCAATCAAGGAGGTGCTGGCCGATCCCGTCGTGGGGGTGGATACTGCTCCACATACTGAACTGGTTGAGGAACAACCCTCTAAATCTGTGGTAGTGAAGCGGCTGCTGGTACTTCGTTATCCCTTGCTGGGGTATAAAGGAGGTTGGTGAGGGGAGCCGCTCTCAGGTGAATAGCGGTTGCGGAGAAACTCGCTCCAGTTCTCCTGGAGGTCGACCGCTTGAATGGCGTTTTGACCATGTGAATGCTTACCTAATTACTGTACATCGGGAGGGAACTACAAACTTATTTGGCTATTTCTGGGAAGTCGAATGTCAGCTGACGGTGCTCCGCAATTTGAGCGAGCGTGAAGCATATATGTTTGTTACTGCTGCTACGGCCAAGGTTATTCTTAACTCTTTTTTGTTTAAGGTTTGGGTCAGTTTTGAATTTAACCCCTTGTCTTTATGAAGTCTATTGAAGCTGTCAATTGTCTGGTTGCGCCCTATGAGAGAAGGGTTAGAGAAGTCCCTTGTTCGGACAAACTGGACGAAGTTAGAACCGCGGTGACGAGGCTAAACACCGAGCTCCAGACTTCAAAATATCATGAGGCTGCATTTGAAAAGAAGGTCAAAGATTTGAGAGTGGAGGAGGTTTGTATGTGCAACCTCAAAAACAATGAGATTTGTCTGAGTCATAAGCTAAAGGTGGCGACATTGCAGCTGGTGGTGTTAAGCAGAGAGAACCGCCTTGCCATTTGTCAGCTGGAGAAGTTGTCCTCTGAGGTTCTCGCTTTGAAGGCGACGCGAGAAGATGATTTTCGTAAATTACCTAACAACCTGTTTGAGAGGGCTTTATTTCTAATAAATATCAAAAAATGCTTCTTTTTTTATGTTTATCCTTTTGCTCAATCATACCTTTTCTTTGCCCTTCTTGTTTGCAAAGGCGTTTTAATCTTGTTAGTTTATTATCAATAAAATGATTCTTATAATTATTAAAAATGTAGGTTAGTCTATCTAAATATATTATATATTTTTCATTAAACTAACCGTATAATTAATTATTAATGTAACAAAAATTATTTTTTCTTCTTTACTAAAATACCTAATATGATTAAAATATATATGACAATCAATGATTTTGAATAGTAAAGATTTAATAAAAATATGTGTAATCTATCATTTTACTCAATATTAATTATTAAAAAATAAACGATCATATAGACCATATAATAAAAATATTTTTGTATATGTTATATTTTGAATTTTAAAACGACTATAAATTAATAAAACTGTAAAAATCTCACATTAAAAATTTAGTGATTAATTATTTAAAAATTTTACAACAAGATATAAATGATCATAAACCATATAAATCGAAAGTCTCATTTAATAGATATTTAGATTAAAATAAATACATATATTAATATCATTTAAATTAAACTATATACCATATAAAATAGATAAATGTTTAGAGTTCAAGTTTTGCATTGAAAAAGTATTGAGAATTTAATATTTTAATTTAAAAATTTCCATTAAATTTTTTAAAATGATTATAAATTATAAACTATTAAAAGTCCCACGTTGAATTTTTTGTTATTAGAAAAATACAAATTATCATAAAACCATATGAGTATGAAAGTTCATTTAATAAATGATAATATTAAAATACTATATAATTATATTAATATCATTTAAATTTAATTATATATCATAAACAGATAAAAGTGATTGGTTAGATTTATTTAATTACCATAAGTGATTGTAGATAAATAACAATAATTTTTTTGATTTAAATGTCAGTATCAATTTATATATTTAGATGACAAAAAAATAAAAAAATTATATATTTAATAGTTACAAATTTCAATTATTCATTTTTTATTTATTATTTTATAATAGGTAAAATACAAATAAATAATAATACGTAAAATTATTTGTATATAAAACTTATTCCACGTAAAGCACATATCTTAACCTACTGTTATGTTATACTTATACTTTTAGGGCATTTGGGCCGGTATGATATTCAGACAAACCACGATTCAAACATTGATTTTTATTGTTATGAGATGTGACTGGGAAAAAGAGGTAAATCAAAAAAATTGTTTATTGCTTTTGGTTCAGGTATATGGTTAATTCCATGCATGTCTTTTTCTTTTTTTTTTGAACAAACCATGCATGTCTTTGAATGCAATTGTTTGGACTTCTATTTCATATGTATACAAAAGGCAAGTGTGCGCATTAATAAATGCTCTATCTCGGACTCAGAAGCAAGAATCTAAAGTAAATTGTATACAGTTGTAAAATAAAATATACTTTGAGCATGCATTCCATAAAGCTAGGCCGTAGTAGAGAGTAAAGCACATGCGCTATCATTACAATCTCACATGATTAATCGATTAATGTAACTGGCAACTGGTAGAACGGAGTAGCATATATATGGTTTGGTGTCAACCGCAACTTCACATTTTTTTCTTAGTTAAAAAGTTATTTGCATATGGTATCACTCCTGTTTAGGATCAGGTTTTGATGATCCAAAGTTTTGAGCGCATAACCATAAGGGGAATATGATTTAAAAAGTCTAAGAAAGATGGATACATGGCAGTTTTGTAGACTACAATAGACCAATATGTACTTACCAATTTTAGGTGTTAAGTTTATATGGTAACATTTTGATAAAGCAAAACATATTCTAGAAAAGTTTGAACGGACATTGTTACGAAAAAGTTTGAACGGGCATGAACGATAATGTGATAATTTCTAGAACAGCTTTGTTAAAGTAGTAGATCCACAACATTCTTTTAAAAGGATATTAAAGTGAATTATTCTTTCGTTAGTTTATAAGAACAAAGTGGCACAGCTTCATATAGAAGAAGGAACTTTTAGACAGTATAGAATAATAACAAGGTAAAAAGGGAGTTATTGGATCTATGAGATCTAACAATGTGGACGTAAGTAGCATAAATAACGTGGAAATTAAGTTGTTGATCAAATGATTATTCACTTTACTTTTTTACCAAAAAAAAAAGATGATTATTCAGTTGGAAAAAAGAAGAAGATGATTATGAAAAAGGGCAATTCTCTTAAATATCCATTTTTAAGTTTTTGTCACAAAAATAGCTCTAAAAAAATAAAATGATCAAAATAGACTTTTTTTTTTTTGAAATTTTGATTTTTTTGATTTTTTTTTTTGAAATTTGAAACCCTAACCCCAAACCCACCCCTTAACTCTAAACCCTAAAGTCCAAATTAGTTAACCCTAAGGGTATAAATGCATATAAATGAATTTTTTAGCTTCTAAAAAAAACATTTTGGTCACTTTTTTCCTTAAAAGCTATTTTTGTGACAAACAAACTATCTAAGGGAATTTCTATATGAGAAAAAGGTATGCAATACTAACTGTTTAAACAATATATATTTCTATTACTTTATCGTCAAAATTATAGCAGCATGTAAGAGAATGTTAAACATACCATATAGAATGTGCGATTAGAATAGAACAGAATTTAAAGAAAAATAATATGGAACAAACATAATCAGTATAGAATGTTGACTATGACTATAATAAATGAATCGTATAGTAGTTTAAGGCACTATTTCATTTTTATTTGGATTAGTGATTTATACTTTAGATGTCATATTATAAACTAGATAAGGAATCCGTACGATATCACACGATAACTCATTTTATAAAACAATTTAGTACATTTTATTCTCTTAAAAAAAATTTAAAAACATTTTTACAATTTCATTCAAGTAAATACATATATTACAAATATACATACATATATATATATAATTTTATAGATTTGGTTGTGAAAATATTATAAAAATAGAGAAATTCCCTTAGATAGCCTCTTTTAGTTTGTTTTTCACAAAAATAGGTCTTAAGGAAGAAAATGACCAAAATATTTTTTTTAGAAGCTAATTTTTTTATTTATATGTATTTATACCCCTAGGGTTAACTAATTTAGACTTTAGGGTTTAGAGTTAAGGGGTGAGTTTAGGGATAAGGTTTCAAATTTCAAAAAAAAAAATTGAAAATTTCAAAAAAAAAAATGTTATTTTGGTCATTTTATTTTTCTAAGGCTATTTTAGTGACAAAAACTTTAAAAAAAAACTATTTAAGAGAATTGCCCTTATAAATATGTCCATACCAAATAAGATATATCTCTTATTATCAGTTTAGTTAACATAATTTTAAAACTCTAATGCAACTGAATATTTAAAAATAGTTTAGCAAACACATTATAATATAAACATTTACTAAATTAATAAGATAACTTTATAATGATAAATTAGATATCTATAATTTGCTTAGAACTATGTAAAACATATGTTATCCAAACACACAATTGCATGACAATTTTAAGAACTTTTATATGCTAACATATTTTTCTTACCATATCACGCACACATTTTTCTTCTCTTCTTTATTATTTGTATCTTACACATTGTTATTAATAGAGTCTCATTCTTGTTATAAAAACATATCTTTATATAAAGGGACTTTAAAAATACTAATTCTTATACCATTTTTACAATTTCTTACTTTTGTAATTTTAACATAAAAATACACTTCTTTACTAAAGACATCGTTTTATACATTTTAAAACAACAGAAATTCCCTTAGATAGCCAATTTTAGTTTGTTTGTCACAAAAATAGTTTTTAAGGAAGAAAATGACCAAAATGTTTTTTTAGAAACTAAAAAAATCATTTATATGCATTTATATTCCTAGGGTTAACTAATTTGGACTTTAGGGTTTAGAGTTAAAGGGTGGGTTTGGGGTTAGGGTTTCAAATTTCAAAAAAAAATTAAAAAAATAAAAATTTCAAAAAAAAAAGTCTATTTTGGTCATTTTATTTTTTTATGGCTATTTTTGTGACAAAAACTTAAAAAATGCTATTTAAAAAAATTGCCCTTTTAACAATCTAATGCAATATTTAAGATGAAAACACATTATTTTACATATTTGAAAGGTTAATCAAAAATTATAATGGTTAATACCCAAAATTGCAATAGTCCATCATCAAAATCTATCATTATTAATAGTTGTAATGGTTTATCCTAGTAATTACTTCTTGAAAATTTAATGTAACTTTTTAAGATATATATGTTAGATTTTTCAAAATTCAAAAAAGCACATTATCTTAAAACCTAAAACATTGATTATAGTATTAAGATGCTGTCATTATTTTCATACAATATATGAAGAAGAGAATTATAGAGATGTATTTAGTAGATTAAAATAAAATATTAACTAAATGGAAGTTACAAAAGAGAAGTTAAATTGGTAACCATCCTTTTAATTTGCAATTCTTAATAGGCATCTTTTAAACACACACTTCTTAGATCAATATATTAACATTTTGTCATTAGATCAATACACTACAATTTACTATAAACCTTAATTACATGAGAAAGTTCAACTATTTTTTGTTGACAACGTTTCATTTGAATATGTTTTAAAAATTTATATTCTACTAACTGCACTAAATCATTTTTCTTCACCATTTTATTATAAATAGATTAGTGAAAATTTTACTTTGACAATGACATGGATATAGACTATTTATAGATTTTCAAATATCTATATGAACAGTTGCATATTTTAAATTTAAAGGTCACATCTTTTCAATTAAAATATAGTTATTTTGAATAGTCATAATTTTTTAGTATAAATATAGTTATTTTTTAAAATAATAATATATTTACAATATATTTTGAATATGCACTATCATTTTAAAAACAACTTTGTTATAGAAAAAAACCTTAGCTATTTTATAAATCTAATTTTTCTTTAACAATATGAAAAAAAAATATATATCATTTTGATGATATTAGAGTTAATAATATATCATTTTCATGAAAAGACACAACTCTTAGAATTAATATTTTTTAGAATTACATATTGGAAAGACACATATATACATTGATAACATATCATTTTGATGATATTAGAGTTAATAATATATCATTTTCATGAAAAGACACAACTCTTAGAATTGATATTTTTTAGAATTACATATTGGAAAGACACATATATACATTGATAACTTTTTAAAAACACAACTTTTAAACTTAACTGAAATTCAAAACCTTTAGAATTAATTGGAATTAATTGAGTTTGCTATTATTAATAGATTTAGTCAATTTGATCAAAATTTTGTCTAGATAGATAAATAGCTGACAAAAAAAAAGTCAGATTGAAACGTTGTTTCTGTTTCTCTGCTTTAGAGCTACCTTTTTCGTTTTGTAACCTAGAGGTTGTTGTTTTATCCGGTGTATTGGAGTTTTGCTATGTTCAATACCCAATTTTGGTTGAATGTTAAATAATACTCCCTCCGTTTCATATTACTTGTCGTTCTAGGTTTATTCACACATATTAAGAAAACATATGATTTTGTATATTTCCAAAATAAAAACACAATTACCTATACACCTAACCATATTTCAACCAATAAAAAAATAAAATGAAGAATCTTATTAATGAATTTTGCATTGAAACTCTAAAACGACACTTATTTAGAAACGAAAATTTTTCTCTACAACGACAAGTAATATGAAACGGAGGGAGTACGAATTATTTTAAAAAAAAACATTAAGTCGCATAGTATCTTTCAAGTTTTTCTAAGATCTGTTTTCAGAAAAAGGACAATAATAAATAAATAGAAAACCAAAAGGACGAACTGCATGTGATATCAACTATAGTAGGCTGTATAGATAAATTTCTTCATGAATTGTTCTACAAATGCTATAATTTAATTTACTTTTCGTCTTATCAAAAACAAACATGCAACCTACTCCCTCCATTTCACAAAGTTGCATATTCTAGAGAAAAAAATTATTTCAAAAAAATCTATTTTTATATTTTTAATACATGTTTTATTAATTAATTGTAAATTTTAATAAAATTAATTGGACTTACTGAATTTTTATTGGCTTAAAATTATGGAAAATAAATAATAAAAAAATCATGTAAATTTAATGTGTTTTATTAAACTGTACGAAAAATCTAAAATATGTAACATTTTGAAACGGATGAAATATTATTATTGGTTGAATCTAGACAGAAAATTAGTAAAAAAAAACAAAAAAAGCCCTGTCCGCGCGCATGGTGGAGTGTCCACTCAAAAATCAAAATGATTTACTCTCATACATACTCTTCACTCCCATATCTAGTCTTCACTCTCTTCCACGATCTTTACTTCCAAGAAGATGGTAGAAAGAGACGACACAGCAAAAAGTATTCCTCTGTTGAGGGATCAATATGTGGCGGAGAAGGAAGGCAGAGACATATGGATAGAGACCAAGAAGCTATGGCGTATCGTTGGACCGGCCATATTCTCCAGAGTCTCGACCTACTCGATCTTGGTCATCACTCAGGCCTTCGCCGGCCACCTTGGCGAGCTCGAACTTGCCGCCATCTCCATCGTCAACAACGTCATCATCGGCTTCAACCTAGGACTCCTCGTATTCACACGCACATATGCAAAAACATTTTTCTACCTTATATTATA
>MU106196.1:0-18768 GCA_012274485.2 Sinapis alba | reverse complement strand
AATTACCTATACACCTAACCATATTTCAACCAATAAAAAAATAAAATGAAGAATCTTATTAATGAATTTTGCATTGAAACTCTAAAACGACACTTATTTAGAAACGAAAATTTTTCTCTACAACGACAAGTAATATGAAACGGAGGGAGTACGAATTATTTTAAAAAAAAACATTAAGTCGCATAGTATCTTTCAAGTTTTTCTAAGATCTGTTTTCAGAAAAAGGACAATAATAAATAAATAGAAAACCAAAAGGACGAACTGCATGTGATATCAACTATAGTAGGCTGTATAGATAAATTTCTTCATGAATTGTTCTACAAATGCTATAATTTAATTTACTTTTCGTCTTATCAAAAACAAACATGCAACCTACTCCCTCCATTTCACAAAGTTGCATATTCTAGAGAAAAAAATTATTTCAAAAAAATCTATTTTTATATTTTTAATACATGTTTTATTAATTAATTGTAAATTTTAATAAAATTAATTGGACTTACTGAATTTTTATTGGCTTAAAATTATGGAAAATAAATAATAAAAAAATCATGTAAATTTAATGTGTTTTATTAAACTGTACGAAAAATCTAAAATATGTAACATTTTGAAACGGATGAAATATTATTATTGGTTGAATCTAGACAGAAAATTAGTAAAAAAAAACAAAAAAAGCCCTGTCCGCGCGCATGGTGGAGTGTCCACTCAAAAATCAAAATGATTTACTCTCATACATACTCTTCACTCCCATATCTAGTCTTCACTCTCTTCCACGATCTTTACTTCCAAGAAGATGGTAGAAAGAGACGACACAGCAAAAAGTATTCCTCTGTTGAGGGATCAATATGTGGCGGAGAAGGAAGGCAGAGACATATGGATAGAGACCAAGAAGCTATGGCGTATCGTTGGACCGGCCATATTCTCCAGAGTCTCGACCTACTCGATCTTGGTCATCACTCAGGCCTTCGCCGGCCACCTTGGCGAGCTCGAACTTGCCGCCATCTCCATCGTCAACAACGTCATCATCGGCTTCAACCTAGGACTCCTCGTATTCACACGCACATATGCAAAAACATTTTTCTACCTTATATTATACTCCCTCCGTTATAAATGTTTTACAAAAATAAATTGTTTTACAAAGATGTATTTTTTATGTTTTCTATACAAAAATTGCAAATTTCAATAAAATTAACTGAATTTATTGAAAGACTATTGGTTAAAATGTATTGGAATTTGATAATTTCTAAAAACGATGTATGATTAATGTGTTTTTCTAATATGTGTGAAAACACCAAAACATTCATCTTAATGGAACGGAGGAAATATATATAATGTTAATTTTTCTAAGAAACTATATATAATATGAATATATGCAGCTTGGAATGGCGAGTGCGTTGGAAACGTTGTGCGGTCAAGCGTTTGGAGCTAAGAAATATGAGATGTTGGGAGTGTATATGCAGCGTTCTTGGATTGTTCTCTTCTTCTTCGCCACCTTCCTCCTTCCTATGTACTTATTTGCATCTCCGATTCTTAAGTTCTTTGGCCAGCCTGAAGATATTGCCGAGCTCTCCGGTGTCATCGCCGTTTGGGCCATTCCTACACATTTCGCGTTTGCTTTCTATTTCCCTCTCAGCCGATTCTTCCAATGCCAGCTTAAGAATAGGGTATGTAACTAAATTAAGAATTAAAAGGTGTGGGTTTGATTTCTGTTGTGAAAAAAATTATCCAATTTATAAAATGTTATAGTTACCAAATAATTTATTCTCAAATTTAACTTTCAATTTTTTGAATTCTTTTTTGATTTATTTTTATTCCAAAAAGACATCAACTCTAAAAGCTATTTTAAGTCTATGGTACTGGTTCACTATCTTCATGTTAAACTGTTGACTAACAATATACCTAAAATGTTATGATCAATAAAAAATTATGATTAAAATATTTTGTCAATAAAAATTGAGTATTTTTTTGGTTTACCGATTTTTTTTTTTACTTTATTTCAATTAAATTTAAAAGTTGATGATTAAAATAACATTTTTTCCAATTTAATATGGTTTGTGTTTTGTACCTTCTATTAATTCCCCCCCAAAAAAATTTAAAAGGTCACAAAGGAAGTGGCGGATTAGTCCTTTGATAGTTTTTATGTGTTTGGTTGATATATCTCTTACAATACCAGGTGGTTGCAGTTGTGTCTGGAGTAGCACTCGTAGTTCACATATTTGTGTGCTGGCTTTTTGTGTACGGTCTTAAACTTGGAGTCAAAGGGACCATGGCTACTATTAATGTGTCATGGTGGCTCACTGTCTTCATGTTATTTACTCACGCCACTTGTGGCGGTTGTCCTCTCACTTGGACCGGTTTTTCTATCGAAGCTTTCACCAGACTATGGGAATTCGCTAAGCTCTCCACTTCCTCTGGAATCATGCTTTGGTAATAATACTTGTTATACGCCACTTGTATCACAATTTTTTTATAAAATTTTGTTTACGTATGGGACCAAAACTTCTTACAGTAGATTGTTCTTATCAAGATACAGTTTGGAGTATTGGTACTATAGGATTCTAATCGTGATGACTGGAAATCTGAAGGATACAAAAATCGCTGTCGACTCTTTGTCTATATGGTACGTCATAGTTTTTGGATTGATATGTATTATTAGATAAGATTTTCAAAGATTTTGAAACATCAAGTTACATTGGCAGCATGTCGATAAATGGTTTGGAAATGATGATTCCACTTGCTTTCTTTGCCGGGACCGGGTAATTGATTTTATATAGATACTTATAATTTTCGTTTAGATCTCCGGTTAGGCTAGTTCATGGCTTAAGCAGTCCTTAATTAATCACGTGCTCTTGTAGCGTACGAGTGGCCAATGAGTTAGGAGCAGGCAGTGGAAAAAGAGCAAGATTTTCAATGATCATATCAGTCACACAATCATTAATCATCGGAATAATATTTTCGGTGCTTGTAGTATTTTTTCATGATCAAATAGGCTGGATTTTTTCTTCAAGTGAAACGGTCATAAAAGCAGTCAATGATCTCTCTATTCTTTTAGCCTTCACGATTCTTCTCAACAGTATCCAACCGGTTCTTTCCGGTACGCTACAAAACCATTTCATTTTCGTTTTGTTATCTGAAAATAAACCGGGTGAACAGTCGTGAGGTGACTTTTGACTAGGTGTTGCGGTTGGTTCGGGTTGGCAATCATTTGTGGCATATATAAACCTGGGATGCTATTATTTCATTGGACTTCCACTAGGATATGTCATGGGATGGATTTTCAAGTCTGGTGTCAAGGTAACCAAATTTTTCTTTCTTTACTTGATATCAAATATTGCAACGTTAATCCCGTTATATCTATAATTCTATTGCTATTATGCTATAGGGCATTTGGGCTGGTATGATATTCGGAGGAACCGCCATTCAAACGTTGATTTTGATTTCTATTGTTATGAGATGTGACTGGGAGAAAGAGGTAACTTAAAATGTTTGATTATTGCTTTTGGTTCGCTTATATGGTTTATTTCATCTTCATGTATGTGTTCTAATACAATGTCTCATCAATTCTTTCGAATTTGTAGGCACGAAAAGCAAGTATACGCGTTCAAAATTGGTCTGTCTCAGATGCAAACAAAGAAAATGAAGAGGCCCCGAGACAGAAGGACTAGACATTGCCTAGGGGAAACCAGTAATCGGCATACTTTTTACTTGCATTTCTCTGTTTTTTCGGTTTGACGTATGCATTGTCCCCCTCTCTAAATGTTTCCTTGAGCAACACTCGTCTTTGGTTTTATTGAATTAAACTCATCGTTAAAAGAATCATTTCAGTCACATTTGTAAATGAGAAAAATGGCCAACTACTGAACCGGTGTAATATATGCTAAGAATATTCCAAAAAATTTCACTAGAGATTAGAGAGTCGGTTTGTCTCATTATGTATTTTGTTTGGTTAGATGAAACACATTCTTTATCTATAGATTTTATTTTCGAGCTCTCCTTAAAGGTGGGAAATTAAAATCCCAATACATGAATTACATTGAGTGTAATTTCAAAAATAATCTTGTCCACTAATAGTGCATTTTTGTTTCCAATTGTTGAATTTTCATTGATATTTAACATTGACAAAGTTCGTAGTAATCATCGCATATCATACCAAATATAATATTATTTTCATATATGTTGGGTTGTGTTCTAAATGGATAAGTTGCTAATGTTTTTTTACTATAAGAACTATATGTCCTAATACATACAAATCAATATTTTTTTGTAACACTACATACAAATCAATACATAAACCGTATAAATGTACAAAATATGTAAGATGTTTTTCAATTGAATACTGGATAAGTCACACCATGGTTCAATCATATTGTTCAATCACATTAACAAAAAAATGTTGTCCTCGAAAATTTTGGGCATCAAATTGAGATTTATTTTTAATCCATAAAATAGGTTGAAACCAAAAGGTCAAGATTCAAGTCAAATTAAACTTACATACATATGTAGGAATAAGTCATATAAAGCATGGTCGCATATAAGACTATAGATATGATATGCATAAATTGAACTAGAATTATATGTCATTCGGTCTTGACCATAGTTTTGGATATGCATGTTGGAGTCATGTGGTTGTCTTTGGGGTTGAGTTATAAACTTATTTTTAATACTAAATTTATGATCAGGTTTTCAAATGACTAGTAAAAAAAAATTCTAGAATGAAAATTGAGATGAGAAACAACCACAATTAGGCTATAGGTCCATCAGTCCTCATGTCTAAGCCATATGTGTACTCGTAGGTACTTCTAAAGAATTGCCACTACAAAACACATTTGTCAAAATAATTTTCATATTGAAATATTTTTGATTTTTTTTTCATTTTTTTGGTACAACATTAAAGGGTAAAGCAATAAAAATGTAAAAACAACGATTCTATACTGGGAATGGAACACTACGCCTAAAAACTAGAACCAAATACAAAACAATAAAACTGGAGCCGGAAAGAATCTCTGGAGCTTCCGTCCGTCGACTAAAAACCATCACAAGTTTAAAACAGATTTATTATTCCAATCTTTTTTTAAGCAGAAAATATTCTTAAGAAAACATAATATAACCTAAATACTAAAGTTAGAAACCAAGGATTGATTGATCTGACCATTCAAACCCTTAGTAATTATTTGAGAAGTGATTTGCTTATATGTCACCATTACATCCATTTATGAAGTGATATAACATCAAGCTAATTGTGATTTTAGACAATTTTATTTATGTAAATTTATATTATTGGTAAATTTTCTAAAATATGCTAATAATAATATTTCCAGAGCTATAAAATATAGAAAATTATAAATATTATTTAGGAACTGATTTACTTATATGTCATCATCACATTTATTAACATAAAAAATAACATAATTTCTAAAAAAATATGACATGACATCAAACTTAATACGACAAACAATTTCATTGATGTAAATTTATATTTTTGTAAGTTTTCTAAAACATGATAATAATGCATATATCATTATTAATCAAGTAGAAATATTTAGATAGTTAAACGTTTTAAATTTTAAACAAATCAATTAAATTGTGTACAAAAATTAATTTAAGTTTCTATCAATTTATTCACGTTTAATCGTGATAAAGTATATAAGTTAAACAATTTATTTTTATTAACTATATTAGTTAATAGATTAATTTATATCACTTTAATGTATATAAAGAAAACAAAAAACATATTTACTAAATTTAGATATCAAAACAATTATCGTTATTAAATGTAATATAATTATTATTTTTAGAAAATAAAATTAGACTTTTACTGAAATTTAACTAAATCTAAATCAATTTATAATAAAAGTTGAATCAAATTACAAATAATTTTTTATAGTTTTAAATTTCAAACTAATAAATTAATTTCTAAAAATTATTATATTTAATAGCAATTAGAATAAAAATATTATTAAAAAATTTATTATAACTCCACAATGCGCTACTTCTAGTTATAGTGATAATGGATCACAATTAGCAACTAATAAAAAGGGTATAACAAAATAGAATGTTTTAAAAGTTCGAAAGTAATGATAATTGAATGTTTTACTTAATTAGAATAAAAGGCCCTCCTCTGTATTTTTATTTTCCAACGTGCATTGTAATTGAAAAAGAGTAAAAAAGTACGCCTAATTCGTGGAAATAAATCGGAAGATACAAAAAAGGCATTCTGATTGGCTGGTTGTCAAATGACGCGGATAGCAAAGGATACACAAGTCTTCCTGATTGGCTAAATAAGCAATGACGCGGATCGCATAGTTAAAAGCAATATCAACCGTCGATAAGCCAAAAGATCTAACGGATGAAAACAAATATTTCATTTCTTCCCTTCGTTATAAAAACACATCCCAGTCTTCACTTTGCATATCGATCACATCCTCTCCAAAAGCAAATCTCAAAACACAACTTTCGTTCTTACAAAACAGCAAATGGCTCGTACCAAGCAAACCGCTAGGAAATCCACCGGAGGAAAGGCACCAAGAAAGCAACTCGCAACGAAGGCGGCTAGGAAGTCTGCTCCGGCCACCGGAGGAGTAAAGAAGCCACACAGATTCCGCCCAGGAACGGTGGCGTTGAGGGAGATCAGGAAGTACCAGAAGAGCACTGAGCTTCTGATCCGTAAGCTTCCCTTCCAGCGTCTTGTCCGTGAGATAGCTCAAGATTTCAAAACCGATCTGAGGTTCCAGAGCAGCGCCGTCGCAGCGTTACAAGAGGCGGCTGAGGCGTACCTTGTTGGGTTGTTCGAAGACACGAATCTTTGTGCGATTCACGCCAAGAGGGTTACAATCATGCCAAAGGATATCCAGCTCGCAAGGAGAATCCGTGGTGAAAGAGCTTGAAGACGCACGTATGATATCTAGCTCTCTGTTTAGTCTGATGATGGGCAACTCTTTTTGTTCGTATGTGTTGTAGCGCTTAGCTTGTTTTCAAATCTGCTTTTGTTTAGGTTTAGTCTTTGTTAACATAGCCTTTAAGGTGTTCGTCGAAATGTCCCAACGAGAATCTCTCTTGTTTAATATAAAACTATTTGCCCAATTCGCTTGCTATACTTTTTTTTTACTGCGTCTTTGTTCGTTAAATCACTCAGTAGTTTCATTTTGTTTATCATAGTCATAATCTTATAAACATTAAAGGGGGAGTAACTCAAAATGCCCTCATCAGCCAAAAATTATTCTCTTTACCCCTGTCTAATTCTCACTACCCCTCTTCTATTTTGATTCCATCGTTACCCTTTTCTGTTTTTTCTTTTTCTTTTTTATTTATTTACTTTTTCATGTGGGTGCCACTTTCTTTCTTTCCCATTTTCACGTAGTCAACACTATGGTGGGTCCTCTTATTTTTTTTTTTTTTTATCTTTTCTCTTTCATGTAATCAATTTTTCTTCTAACAATTTTTTCTCTTTATCATATTGTTTTTCCTACAATTTTATTTCTATTTTGCTACAAAAATACAAATAATTTTTAAATTTGTTTCATTTAAATTTTCTACTTATATTTAATAATATTTATAAATAATAAAATAGTAGAATAAATGATTTTGTTGTATTTCAATCATCAACTAGTTTAAACAAATAAATTTAATAATTTTTTACATTAATTTTTTATTTTTTTTATTACTACCAATTATTAATTTTAAAATATTTGAATTTAAAATAATATCTTAAATTTATTTTTGATATATATAGTTATTACTGAATTAATAATTTTATAATTTTATAAAATAATGTATATATATAGTTTTATATAAATTTTAATATATTTTATCATATTTAAAATATAGTATTTTGTTTATTTTGTTACTGAATTTATTTTCTAAATTTACTTATACTATTAACTTCTATTTTATTAAGACAACACAATATTATTAAAAAGTTATATAAACAAGATAATATTTGAGACAGTGAGAAAACTACTATAATTATATATTAACAATATTTTTTAAACAATGAAAGAACATAAGATGTCGTTAAAGCCATAGGAAACATACTTCTCGTCTTCTTTATGATAAATAAAATTTATGCATGTTGCTGGGATAACTAGTATTAAAAAGAGAAACAATATATTTCTTTTTTGTGTATTACTATGCCTTATAGTAATGTAGTACATTTTAAGTTAAACAAATTTAAAATATTAGATATATTAAAAAAATAAATATTATGACTTATTACTGGACAATATATCATATTTTCATATGTCTGATTGAATTATAGTAGAAGAATTTAAGTAATAAAAATACTTCTTCCATATTATGAAGTAAAAAAAAAGCCGCAACAAACAAAGTTTATATCAATTAATCTAATGGAAAAGAAAAAGAAGAATGAAAAAAAGTCAAGTATATGACTATGGTTTGAATGTGGTAGTAGGTTAGGTGTTTGAATGTGTAATTTTATTATATTTTCTGTGTGTAATCGGACTATAAGGATTACTGAGTTTATTGTGTGTAATTGGATTATTAGAATTAGTGGATTTATTGTGTATAGTCAGATTACTAAGATTATTGAGTTTATCATGTGTAATTCAGATTACTAGGATTATTGAGTTTTATTATGTATAGTTTGAAACTCTATATATTACTAGTACATATATAATTAGCATATAGAACCAATATATTATATATTAGACTATGTATATAGTAAATAAGATTATTAAAACTATATAGATGATTATTTCTATAGTTTTAGAAATATTTATCATTTTTCCAAAATAATTTCTTAACTTTCATGGTTTTTCATGGTTGTTGTGTGAATCCTAAAGCTATAATAAGTAGAGTCGATAAAACTATATGTTTCTGATAAACTGTTTATGTAATACTCTTCGTTAATGATTTTTATTGTATAAAAAAATCGGTTTTACTACAAAATATTTCATGTTGAGATGGTTTTACTAAAAAAACATAAAATTGTTCAAAGTATTACTATGTGTAAGATAGTATTACTATTACCTTGAAGACTACCAAGAATTACTAAGTGTAATTTTTATTATAATTTTATCTTATCTTGTATTATGTATTATCCGTTTTTCGTCTTTTGATGTCCAAATTAAATAAATTTAGTTTTTATTTATAGATAATTCAAAATAGTAAATGTTCATATAAAATTCATATAAAGTTGTGGTTATACTTTTTCTTGCATTCAACTCCATTTAATCTACATCTGTATTTTTATAATTCAACTATCTTTTACAATCGATTTAACTGCTAAATTTTTTATTCAACACTCTGTAGTAAATAGTCTAAATTAAACGAGAAGGAAAAATACAAATAAGAGTAAAGTTCAAAATTATGAAATAAAGATGTCAATTTCAAAGTGTAAAAGCAAGCACAAGTGCAGAAAATGTAAGTTGACGTTTATTAGTTGCCGACGACTATTTCCAAATTATTTTCTCAAGTAAATTAACAAATAATAAAACAGAGAAAAAAAATATAAAAAGAAAGTATCTTTGTTTCCCGTTTCCATTTGTTTCTTCTTCGTATAATCAAAGAAAGCTCTGAAATTTTCGATAATTCTCTCTTTCCAAATTTCTTTACTTTTAAATCAAAATCAAACTCTTTTTCAGTTTCGTAGCGAGGAGATTGAAGAGTCGTTACAGTTAAAAGAGGGTGAAACCTTGAATCGATACAAGGTTTCATAGTCTTAACAAAAAAAAAAATCACATTCCTTTCCATTATTAGAGAGTTCAGAACTTGATTCCCAAAACAAAAGGTTTTATTTCGGTCAACATGTAAGTACATACAATCTCCATTCTTTTTCTTTGCTCTTTGTGTTGTTTCAGAGAACTGGTTTTAGATTTGCTGGGAATTTTTACTCTTTTTTTTGGGAGGCAGAAGAAGCTGGTGGTGATGGTGATGATGATGGGGAGTCGAGGGAGCGAGGAGAAAGAGGACTGGTTCTCCAATGCTCGTGTAAAGAGGTTTCCAATTTGCAACTCCCAAGTCGAAGAAGATGAATTTGTTCAAGCAATTGGCGATTTAGACCTCTAGACCATGAATCCTGACAATGTTTCTAACTGTAACTTTTTCTAATCTATGGGTTTCAGTTTCAAAAAGAGAGACGTCCTTCACATTGATCTTCTTCCTTTTGGAGAAGATGTTATTATTCCTGTCTCCAAACCATTGAATTTTGTCTCTTAAACTGATTACGAAGATCATGAGGAGGAGAAAAAGTTGTTGAGGAATGAATCTATGTCCTCTCGGTCTTAGACATCCTCTGTTTCATCCTTATCAACTTCTTCGTTGTCTGATGCATTTTGTTTCAGAGGAGGACTGTTTTTGGATCGCGCCAAGCACATTGATGATCACATTTTCTTGACTAGAGATTGTTCTAGTAATAGCAACAATGGCATCGCTAACGAGGGTTTGAGCGAATCTGTTTCCAATAGTAGATCCAGAGATTTCCAAAACTCTCCGTTGAGTCGCAATAAGGATTCGCCGAAGGAGAAAGGATCAAAAGGGTGGTTTTAGAAGGTAGGTGTTCTAAACGCGAGATCAAAGAATCTGACGACGAAATCAGTTCATCGGCAGAGAAAAAAACAGTTCAAAGAATTTGGAACAAGGAGGAAGATGACCAAGGGACCCACGACGAAAAAAAGAGGGTTTTTAAAGTTTTTTTTTCCTTTTTATTTTCTTTTAATTATGTATTGGGTTAGTAATAACACTGATTTATTAGGGGTGTTAGGGTCTTTAGCTATATTTTTCATTTTAAAAAAATCAAAAAGAAAATATATTTTATTAAAGGGAGAAAGGGGAATTTTTGAAGATTGCTTGGGGTATTTTGAGTTAAGGTCCACATTAAAGCAGTCTGTTTATTTGAGATATGGTATATAACACAACATACAAGACAATGTAGACATTACATTACCGAGGCTTATTTGCTGGTTATGTTATTATGACAAAGGAAAGATGCTTGGAATCACCATAAAAACCGGAACCCTCTGATTATCCTTAAAGCCCATCATGGGGAAAAAATAACTGGGCCTTAAGGCGTATCATTATTAAATTTAGATCCGTTTAAAATGTTGTAGTATTACGAGTGAGAAATATTCGGCCCTTTAGGCCCATAATGATTAAATTAGGCCTATTACACCTATCTGTTATAAGTTGGCCCATTATTCTCATCCGCATAAAGCCCTAATTTCACTGCCGTTTGGCGCCGCGAGATAAATATCTTTCATCTTCTCTCGCAGGTAGCTGTAGTGCCAGTTTCAATCGGAGACGATGAAGGTTAGCTAATCTTTTCCTTCTCACGCACCCTCTGAGATGTTCAGCTTGATGTATCCGTGTTTGTTCATTTCGTTTTGTTTGTATCGCAGTTCAACGTCGCGAATCCGACTACTGGATGCCAGAAGAAGCTCGAAATCGATGACGACCAGAAGCTGTAAGATCTTTAATTCATATCCTATCTTCCTTCTTATAGATTTAGTATTGAATTAGCTCCAGTGTTGTTTAATACCAGCTGCAATGTTGAAATCGTATGTGTCTGATATACTCACTAGCTAGTTCTGAAGACACGAACAACATCACTTGTCCCTGTCGAGACACATGAAATGAGTTTGGTTTGTCGTTTATATGTTGCAGCCGTGCTTTTTACGACAAGAGGCTCTCTCAGGAAGTTAGCGGAGATGCTTTGGGCGAGGTTAAAAATGTCTTCTTTAGTTGTCTAATGAGTCTTTAAAATGGTTATTCAATTTGTGTATATGTTTATGCAGGAGTTTAAGGGGTACGTGTTCAAGATCATGGGAGGATGTGACAAGCAAGGTTTCCCGATGAAACAGGGAGTTCTTACCCCTGGTCGTGTCCGTCTCTTGCTTCACCGAGGTACTCCTTGCTTCAGAGGACATGGAAGGAGGACTGGAGAGAGGAGAAGAAAGTCTGTCCGTGGTTGCATTGTCAGCCAAGATCTCTCTGTTCTTAACCTTGTCATTGTCAAGAAAGGTGAGAAGGATCTTCCCGGGCTTACCGATACCGAGAAGCCAAGGATGAGGGGACCTAAGAGAGCTTCTAAGATCCGTAAACTGTTCAACCTTACCAAGGATGATGATGTGAGGAAGTACGTCAACACTTACCGCCGCAAGTTTACAAACAAGAAAGGTAAAGAGAGAATCAAAAACCACAGACTTGAGATTTAAGAGTTATGGTCTCTTACACTTCTTTGGGGATTGGTAACGCAGGCAAGGAAGTGAGCAAAGCCCCCAAGATCCAGAGGCTTGTGACTCCTTTGACTCTCCAGAGGAAGAGAGCTAGAATCGCAGACAAGAAGAAGAGAATCGCCAAGGCTAACTCTGATGCTGCAGAGTACCAGAAGCTTCTTGCCTCCAGACTTAAGGAGCAGCGTGATCGCCGTAGTGAAAGTTTGGCCAAGAAGAGGTCTAGGCTTTCTTCTGCTGCCGCTAAGCCCGTTGCTGCTTGAACCTCTTCGAAAGTTTGAGAAAGTTCGTATTTAGGTTGCTCCAGTGACATGAAAACGCCATTTTGAACGTCTCTTTGTGGGTCTCTCCCTGCTTTACCATAATTCGATAAACTTTCAAGCGTTTCAATATTTCAAAGTTTTATTTCATGTTAATTCGTTATTTTTATTCTATCTTTGTACGCGAAGATTATATAAGCCTTGGTATCATGATTATATTTTTTTAATCCTAACAACACATTTGGTCGATTGTATTTGCTACTTTATATCTTTGTTAATGACTGAAAAGACGGCTAGTGATGTAAACCCTACATGACCAAACATCACAAATCATATATGCATGCGAACTTTTCTAATATTTTACTAATAAAATTATATACATATATAAAATTTTTAAGAACAAGATAATTAGTACTAGCTAGATGTACTCTTCAAACCGGCGGAATGAAATCAACAACATATAACAAAGTTGTAGTGCGCTTTCCCTCCTTCTATAACTTTGGAAAGATTTAGCAGTATTTTCTTATGATAACTTGGTCGAGAGAGTATCTGATACATCGGTGTAAAAGGTTGAGTGAGATCTGTAAGGTTGGTTATTCTTGATCAAACTTGTCAAGGCGCTATTAAATAAATGGAGGTCTTTCCTTTCGCCTACCGTATATTGTATGTATCGGCTTGGTTGTGAAGACGGCGTAATAAAATCAACATATAATAAAGTTGAAAGAGAATTTTTAGCATTACGTGTAAACTTGTTTGTCATAAAGTTTTGTGTTCTTTATCTATATTTGGTTTAGAAGTTGGGAAAAAATTATTTATATCGTCGAAATTCGTCCATGTGGGTGGTAAAAGTTGGCCATTCTTCAAATTTTAATACCATCTACACCAATCGAGAACAATTCCCTGCAAAAACTACATATGTGATTTTTAGGATCTTCATGCACTTCGTAGCCCATATTAAAGCTTCACATTATGCATGCACAAGTGATAAACCTCATCGAATATTCATGGCACCCATCATATGATTGCATGTTCTTGTGGTATAATATCATAATTCTTGACCTGTAAAAATGTCTTGTTCTCTCCATGTTCCATCAATCAAACATTAGCTTATATTATCCAAACCTTGTGTCTCCGAACTTTGGAAGATTTCCGTTTGTTCTTTGGACTCTGTTATTTGTGCTTCCATTCATAATGCTCATTCGATTTCTGCGGTTCGTAATATTTCCACCGTTTTTTTTATTTCTGTTATTATAAACTTATCATTCATGTTCTTCCAAATTATTTCATTTTGAAAACTAACCTTTTTTTTTTGTTAACTCTATTGATGATAGGCATATTCAATCTAGATTTCAATCCAATTTTAGTTCCGCTTTTTTTTTCAGTTTATAAAAATTAGCTACAATATTGGAACCATATTTAATTTCGTTCAGTTTATATACTATCGGTTTTCAGTTTATTCAGTTTTATATAAAAAACCATAAATATATTTATCCTATATAACACATTTTAGTTTGTATAATTAGAAATCAAATTTATTAAGACATAAATATATATATTCATTACTCAAAGTTTTAAATATAATATTTTATTTAAATATAAAAAATAAAAGTAAGAAAATAGTAATATCATATAACTATAGTTTAGCACAAATATTTACCACTAAAACAAAATTATGTTTTACTAGTGTAGGTCCACGTTTCGAGCATAAATTTTGGTTTTGTTAAATATTATAATTGCTATTTGTTTTCAGTTTCAAATAATATATATTATGTGTGAACTATTATTCATGTGAAATATTTATTTATACTAGAGATTATCAAATACGGTTGATTAAATTGCATAATAGTATAGTATTATGTACAACTGTGATTTTTAATTATTTTCTATTAATTTTTAAATGAAATAACTTTTTATTTAGATGTGAAATTATTTTATTTTGAATACTCTTATTTGCTGCTTGTTTAAATATTTTGTATTGTAAATAAAAATCATAAGAATTGAATATTTTAATATTTAAAATTAATTAAAATGGATTTAACGTTACATTTATTATAAAATTACAAAAATAAATAAATGAGACTATTTGAGAGAGTTTACTATATATTTTTGTTGTATTTTTCTAAAAAATATTATTATCATTATCTTATTTTTATAGAAAATTGTATATCATCAGAAATGAACATATAATTTTTAATGAGATAAAATGGGTGATTGGAAGAGGTTGTAGAAGCTGTGAAGAGCCATTTTTAATTCTAGAGACTTCTTTTAAAACAATCATGCTTTAGTTTTTAAAATTGAATTCAACGCCAAAATATTATAAAAGGAAGTATATTAGATGTAGAAATCAATTTCTCTAGCTTTTTCTCCAGTGCTTTAGAAAAATATACAGCAAAAAAAAAAAAATTCAAAACCACAACTAAGAATCTGAAACATAAATCTTAAGCAGAAAATATAAAGACACAGCTTCAATTGATCAAACCCAATTTTTAAAAAAGCATTTGGTCCTTACATGAAAAAACATTAAATGTATTATTTTTGCAGTGATCAATAAATTTAAGACTTTATATTTTTAAATATATTAAATATCATTTGATAAATAACAATAAATACCATTAAATGTAGATTCAGTGACTAAACTAATTCAGTCATAGGTCAAATGTGAAATTAAATTAACAAAGAAAGTTCGTATGCTTTTTGATAAAAGCACAATTTTAATATTGTAAAAGAAAACCCAACTTCATAGAAGGAATAGTTTTTTTTGGAAAAAAACAATTAAGTAAAGAGAAAATAGAGTTTTTCTTAATTCTGTCTCAAATCTCAAAGTAATGTATATACACTGATGTAACATGTCAATTGTACTATGTGCTGTCTTATTGTTTAAATTAAATATATTTTACAAATTTTTATAAATATAAATCTGGTTTAAACTTTAAAGACTAAAAAGTAAAACCAAACTACAAAAGTCTTGCCCCACTACATTGTCAACTACTGGATTATCTTGCTTTATGGATGCAGCTTGGGATGTAAGGACTGGTAATGGGGGTATGAGATGGATTTTCACTAACGGTGACACTGGTGTGATCACACAAGACTCTACAAACCGACGTCATGTGGCCTCTGCTCTAGCTGCAAAGACTCTCACGGTTAAAGCTGCCCTTTATGCAGCCATCTCGTCTGGTTTCCGAGCTCTCACGCGCTACTCGGATTCCAAGACCCTCGTTACTTAGCTCGTCTCAGGCGGTAAGTGTGTCGAGCTTCAAAGCTTGTTGCATGATATTCACTTGTTATGTACCTCCCTTGACTTTATCTCTTTTTGTTTTGTTCCTCGCTTAGGAAACACTGAGGCTGATTCCTTAGCTAAGGTAGCTCTCTTTACTCTCACTTTGTAAGACTCTATTAAGTTTAATGAAGGTTTGTTCAAAAAAAAAAAAACTACAAAAAAATGGTTCTTGCACCAAACATCATTTTTGGGAGTACAGTTCGGCATCGAGATTCTCTTCGCAAGGTATTTCAATCATCTCGCTTTATGTTGCTCGAGATTCAAAGATGAATTAGATTATAAGTTTAGATAATATCACCAAAAGTTAGCTACTACGGAGACGACATAAGAAGACTCCAATATCCGAGGAAACAAGGTGAATCTTTCAATCTTGTGGTTCTCGTTGATGGTAAAGAACGACTCTCGATTCTTAAAGATTATGATCTAAGCTAGCGGAATGCACCGGGGACATAGGTCGAACAAAGCTAGTTAAGAATAGTTTGATATAAGAAATTTTGATTGAATCAACACTTGTAATCAAAATCTTTATCCTAATTTCGGGTTGTTATATAAAATTTGAATTTCAAAAAAAAAAAATCCATGAAAATAAAATTTTGGATTGTTATATCTCATGCTACTTATATATGAATGTGATATCATTTAAGCAAATTTTTTTAGTGATTTAAACCTCTAACTATTTTAAATTAGATGGAAAACCCCCAACTAAAAATTTATGTTCTTAAACCTTCAACTATTAAACTGTTAATGACGTTAACCTTCCATTAACAAAGTCATGTTATCTGAACGACGACCCGTCAAATTGAAATGCAGTGTTTCATATAACCGTAGAAACGACACGAGATGCTTACATTCAATATATACTTTAATGATTTAAACTCTCAACTATTTTTAAATTGGATGGAAAATCCTCAACTAATCTTTTTTTTAAAATGTTTTTAAACCTTCAACTATTAAACTTTTAATGTCTTTAACCCTTCGTAAACAAAATCGTCTTTTTTGAATGGGAACCGTTAAATTGGAATGCAACGTTTCATTTAATCCCAAAACGACATAAAATGCTCAATCATGTTTCATCCTATGATTTTTCTTCCTTTTCAAGAACCATTGAAGGTAAAATATAGTTGAAATGTTAAATAATCTAGGTTATCAATCTCTTTACACTTGAAATTTTACATAAAAATTATTAAAAGGTGAATATGAGAAAAAAGAATTAGGATTAGAAACAACATATCTCTTTAACTTATCTTACCTTCGATGGTGCTTGAAAAGAAAGAATCCTTTTTTTTTTAATTTATGGATGAGTCATGATTGTCCATGCCCATTAATAAATGGGATTTTAAGCATCTTGTGTCATTTTTGTGATTAAATAAAATGTTTCGTTCCAATTTAGCGTTTCTCATTCAAAAAGATGACTTTGTTTACGGAGGGTTAAAATCATTAAAAAATTAATAATTGAGAGTTTACAAATATACAATTTTAGTTGAGGTTTTTTATCCGATTTTAAAATGGTTAGAAGTTTAAATCACTAAAATATATATTGATTATAAGCATCTCTTGTCGTTTTTACAAATATATGAAACACTACATATCAATTTGACGGATTTTGGTTCAGAAAAAAAGACTTTATTAATGGAGGGCTAAAGGCGTTAACGGACCATGGCGGGATAAAGTCTTCCTTCTACGATTCCGAACGGCTGCTGCCACATTGTTAGCCAATGCTTACAGGAGTTTAGCCGGCTCACTTCCCTCGTTCGAATAACCAATTTGATCCTGACGTACCAGTAGGGTTTAATAGCTAAGGGTTTAAAAACATAAATTTTTAATTTAAGATTTTTCATTCGATTTAAAAATAGTTGGAAGTTTAAATCACTAAAAACCCTTCAAAAAACTATAATAGATTCTATTATATTTAAATTTGAATCAATGCAACTGTTCTATTGGCAAAAAAATTAGCACAAAGATTTTATAACCAAAACTCATTGAACCCTTATATTCCCAAACCATAGTCAATCAATCCAGAAACTAAGAGCATCTCCATTAGGAGAGTATTTAGCTTAGAGGTTCTAAAAGTACATTTATGTGTATGAATATATTATATATGTATTAATTATGAAATCAAATATTTTGGGTTACACTTTCTGTAAAACTTATAATTTCACAATTATATATAATATATACATATACATAAATGTATTTTTAGATACTCAAAGCTAGATACTCTAATAAGATTGCTCTAATATTGCATGTTTTGTTGATTTGATCAAATATGGGATGTAAGAATTTGGTCAAAAATCAAAGCTAAAATGAACAATGCAAAGGAGATATATAATAAAAAGAATAAAATGAAATGAGAGGAAAGATTGAAGTGACACATAGAAAGAAGGCTAGTTCTGAGCCTCTCCTCTGATATGTATCCTCCTATTCTGTCTTCCCCACTCTGTCTTGTTCCTTTCAACTTCTTCCGATTTACCATTCTACCCCTTGTGTTCTGCTCTCTCTCTCTCTCTCTCTCTCTCTCTCATCATAAAAGCTTCTTTCTCTTCTACTTCTTGTCTCTGTTTCCCTATCAAAGTCTTGATATTTCCCAGACCTAGCCTCTCTGTTTTGTTTTCAAAAGTCTTCCAACTTTCACTAGACCCACATGAAAGTTTCTACTGTATCGTGAGAACTCCTGGAATTAGGAAACCAACATGATCACTATTTACAATCTTACCTTTCTTCTCCTCCTTGTTTTCATCTCTCCACAACTCTCATCCTCTCTTCAACCTGTCCAGCCTTCGAGTTCTCCTCAAGTAATCATTATCTTTCACTCAAATATCAATTCCAAAACTCAAGTCATTTGTCCTAATTTTTCCACTTTGATTGATCTAAACTAACTTGTTTTCTTGTTGATTCAGGTGTCTTTGGTTTACGATAAAGCAAGACTAGGTTCTAGACCACCGAGCTGCCATAACAGATGCAATGGCTGCCATCCTTGCATGCCCACTCAAGTTCCCACTCTCCCGGGTCGCTCCCGAGTTGACCCGTTTTCCGGCCGCTTCGTACG
>MU106195.1:133366-178212 GCA_012274485.2 Sinapis alba | reverse complement strand
AAGCTAATCATGAAATGTTTTCTTGTGTCTCAGCTCGCGGCTGTTGCAGCGTTGTGTGTGCAATATGAATCAGAGTTTAGGCCGAACATGAGCATTGTGGTGAAAGCACTACAACCATTGTTGAGGTCAACAACAGCTACTGCTGTTCCATCCCAGGGAATATGATTCTTCTAAGTAATAATGAGAGATTGGTTTCTGTTTTCATGTGTTGCCATATCATATACAAATATGTTCTTCAAAGTCTTTTTGTTTTCTCTTCTTCTATGTTTGGTGAAGTTGTTCCGATTCCTATAAAAGTATTCTATATATTTGTGTTTTTTTTCACTCCTAGTACTAACAGTCTTAAGAGCAGAAAAGTGATCTGATATTTAGCAAAAAAACAAAGAATACAAAATGTTAGGTATTACTTAACCAAGTTTGCCAATCTATCTTAAGACGATACATCTATAGACATGAGAGGTTCTTCCATGAACTTAAACCGGCTCTTGAAAGAATCAAGAGTTGGGTCTCATCAAAATTGCTTCACTGTATCCTGCCACTATGCGACCTGGAACATACTGCTTGTGAGTTTAAAAAATCCTGCAGCGACAAGGTACAAAAGTAGATGATGCCTCTTCTTATTGGTTCTAGAGGTTTCTTTGGTAAGAATCTATCTTAGATGATGGATGCTTTTTGAGAGCTTGAAAGGTAAAATATATGATGAGTTGGGGTGAAATTTGTGACCTACCTTTTTAAGTAACTTTTTCATCTGGGAAGAAGCGGCGTTCTGTCATCTGATTCACCGCGGTGAGTAGCCTGAACAGAGACACGGTGACAAAAAGACAATGATCATTAAATCTCAGACTTAAGTTGGGACAAGTAGAAGAACTGGCTTTGCAAATTTATTATTCTTCACCTCTTCATTTGCTCCTGCAGCCATGTTGATGAATGAGTCATTAGCCCTGAAAGGAAATAACAGGTTAGGAAAATAAGTTAAATGGTGTAGATATGGCGATGTCTGAACAAGATTTGATGAAAGAAGCATGTGTTGATACTAACCTTTGAGTATTCTTTGCATTGCTTAGTTCTAGGCTACCGTTCTGTTGTTGCTCGTCTTTCACTTTGGCAAGGGGTGAAAAGAACTATACATAAACGAGAATATAAATAAAGTTAGATTGATTCACCAAGGATATGGTTCATATGGGGGGTTTTACCTGGTGCATTGAAATGAAAACGATAGAAATCCCAAGAAGAAAGTTCATGGTTATAACATGTCCAAAGAGTGCTGCAGATGCTATCCCGGTAAATATTGTGGCAAGTGTGGATGAATATTTCTTCAAGATTGTATCTGAAAGCATCAAGGATATGTTAAAATAATCCTGCTATAAGAACAAAATCCACATTCTCCAGATATAAATTCGAGCAAAGTAAGTCATAAACTAAATGGATCTCTAACAAAACTTGGTCTAAGTAATTACCTGCATACTTGAAGAAAAAGGAGGATAGAATCCCTTGTGCTGCGTTGTTCATTATTAGAAACACGGTTGCCCTCGAATGTCCTTGTAGGATGTCAAAGCTGCCAGGACCTGTCAATGATAAATTTCTCAGCAATGCATCGTGAAGTTCAGGATTATCTAGTGTATGATTTTCAAAAGCTATCATGGTGCTAAGAACGTATCATTTTCTTCCACGCCAGTTTTAGAACAAATGCAAATACCTTTATATATGACAGTTGCTAGTATTCCAAGAAAGTTGAATATCGCACCATAGCCATAAAGAAACAAGTTCTGCAACAGAAAATAATATCCAGTCAGAAGACAGCTACAAAAAGACAAACGAAGAAGACCACGATCCTAGAATTTGATATTACTAAGAACCTGAGCTATGTACCCTAAGGTGATGAACTTTAGCCATAACAGAGCTAGCTAGATCAGAAAACAGAGTAAAGAGTTCAACAACCCAAGGGTTTTTGCTTCTATTTCATTGATAACACATCATTTCCAAAAAAAAAAAAAAAAATACAAGTAACCAAGCACAAAAGGTTTCATGTTACTATACGCACATCAATAACCGATGCAGGATAAAAAAGAATGCACCAGGGCTATCTAACCTGAAGATAAATGCTTGTGTCATACTGACTCTTCAGAGCATACTCGTTGAAGACAGATGCCATCGATGGGACAGTAACCTGCATGTGAATTTTAAAATTGGTCTCTAACATGGTTCTTGAATAAAAAAATTTACATGATGCATCAACAGGGAAGCATAAGAAAGAAGATTATGTGCATGGAACCACTTCAACTTCAAGATGAGTAAATATAAGCACATGAAAAAAGAAACTTACAAAGATAACGGTACAGATGTATGCACCCGTAGCAAGAGGAATGCCAATGGCAGTAGCACCTTCAGGAAGAGAACGCAGTTGATTTACACTAATCCCTATCAGCAACAGAGCAAGTGCCTCCCACTATAACAAGATTGAAGACAAGCAGCATGTGAGGCAATATAATTATGAGAACAGACAAAATCCAAACGAGAATAAGAGCGGTACTATGAATGGAAGGCTACACAAAAACTTCCACTATAATATACTGAAAACCGGTCATACACATACAACAAATAATAAAAAATGACAGTCACCTGAATGATGGAAAACCGCCGCTTTATCACCATCTTCAATAGAACAGCAATGACCAGAACCTTTAGATTACTAAGCATCTTCACAGTAGCTGGATTGAAATATAGCTGGCACAGAAGAAAGTTTCAGTATTGTATGAAACTAAAATACATGAAAAGAATGAAAGATGGAACCAAATAGTACAAGCCTAGAAGGACAGATAAATAAACCCTCTGCAATGCACAATGTAAATATGATGTTACCAGCTAGCCGACTCAAAACATATATCACCATTGTTATATGAGGCAGTGATTAGGAGGTTTAACGGAAGAAGAAGATAAGGACGAAAAGAGAGGTATATAAACTTCTTCTTTTAAAATGGTAATCAGTCATTTGTTTAGGGTGCACTGAATTAATGTCTGACATGAATAGTCAGAAAACACAGAATCAAAATTGAAATAATACAAAACCACAGGACATGCCATTCTCATAAAGCCAAAATCTCAAATAGACCTCCATACATTGTCAGCCGCTTAATTAGACTTACGTATGCCAAAATGAAGAAAAAGAACACGTGGATGTACTACCTGCATTGTGAACTTCAGGTAGTTATTGATTGCATACAACAGGGCTGGAATAGCAAGAAGCACATTGTTTCGAGCTGCCTGCAAAATAGACTCATGTAAATGTGATTTGCATTATAAACAGTCAACCAACTGAACTTAGTAATCTACTGGTCAGTAACATCCACAATCCAAAATCTAACAAACCCAATAACAGTAAAAAAGGTGATACGTAGATGAGAGAGTATGTTATGACATATGCCAAGCGATCAGGTAACAAAACGTGAAGGAGGTAGCTTCAAATTTGAGGATACGCCCTAGGAAAAAAAAGCTAGTACAGACTCTTTAGTTGACAAAGAAAAAGTACCTGGACAAATGTTGAAACAGATAGAAATGGCTTCTCTCCAACTTTTTGGTGCTTGGCCTACATTTTGAACACAAACAATTAAATATTAATAGACCCATCTTCAGAAAAGCGAGCGAGTCAAAAATAGATAACCATTTGGAAATCAAGAATTCGTCTTTATGCACAGAACTGAGTGGGATCCTTTTCACATTCAAAGTATGAGTTAATCTACATCAGAACTCCAAAAATGAAAACACAAGAGCCAAAACTACAAAACAAACTTCGGGAAAATAGCCAGAGTACATGATATTCCAGTGCAGAAGAAACATCTAGCAACAAGTTCTAAATACCAGAGTGTACATGTTCAAGTCAGTTCAGAAACAAACCTGGATTAAAAGCATCACAATCGCAAAAACAACTTTTGCAATTTCCGTCAAGAAGTTGACACTAATAGGACTGAAGTTGAACTTCCCATCCACCTTAGACATGTACACCAACACAGGCTGAAAAAGGGGGAAAAAGTGTGTAACTTTTAAGTTATTCTGATATGTAAAAATGTCATGGTCATGGAAGACAAGCTGAGATGGTTTTACCTGTAGACCAACAAGCATGCAATCACCAACTACCAAAAGGACATTGAGGACACGTTGTTTCGAGGTCACTCTAATCTTATGATCATCATAAGCCCTCGAAATAGTTTTGCTACCAGGAGAAGAGACCAGCTTCGAACGACATACACTGCACTCAACCTTCCCATTCATCATTTATCTGAAGACTGAGGAGCCAACCTGAAAGAAACATGAAATCATCAAGACAAAAGGTACCAACTTTGAGCAAAAGTTACCAACTTTGAGCAAAAGTTACCAACTTTGAGCAAAAGGAATCAGTCAATGTTGAGCATTAGCGAGCTAAGTAACAGAATCAAACAACGATCATATCTCGATACAATAGAAACAGAGAGTAAGTTAGCAAATAAATCTCAAAAATCAAACCTTGAATCTAAGCTTAGCCTCAATTGATCTAAACGATCAGCTTAATGAAGCATCATCCCTCTTCTCACACAGAACTCGATTTCCAGAGAGAATAATCACTAATCTTTTTCCTTCTCCTTCTACTAAACAAGATCTAGAACTTTCCTGAGAGCAATGATTCGAAGAATATGCAGAGAGTTGATTGAATCAGTCGCAACTCGCAAGTAATCTCTCTCTTAACTATTGCTTTGATTTCACAACAACGTTTTCTTCTATTCAAGTTTCATAATTAAATATAATTTATAGAGTTTTAGTTAACAGCATTTAATTAATTAATTAAATAACAGTATAGTAGTTTTGAATTTGCAATGGAAAACTATCTGCCTAATTTATTTATTTATTTGTTATTACAAGGAAAGCTATTTTAGAATGAATGTGCCTAATTTTATACTATTTATTATAATTCATTTCTTTGTATGTGAAAATTACAAAAATCGAATTGCAATGTTAATGACAGCTATTTTTTGAGAAAAAAATCTACTGACAAGCTTAGTTTGGATGATTATAATGAATACAAACCTCTTTTTTTTTTTTAGTAACTATTAATCTTAGATATTCTTCTAAAATGTTGTAATCAACATAATAATAACATTACAAGTTCTATTTAGCTTCGGTTTCCCCCCTTTTTTTGGTATTATAGTCACAATACTAAATAATCTCTCCGTTTCATTAAAATGGAAGTTTTAAAAAAAAAATTTGTTTCATGAAAATAGAAGTTTGTAGTTTCTAATATAATTTTTTTACTTGTTTACTCATATTCCTCTTATTAACTATTAAAATAAATAATTAAATAATATTACTTGTCTTGTAATTATAAAAGGAGATAAAAGTTATTTTGATATTGTAAAAGTATTCTTAAACTGTGTGAAATGTCTAAAACTTTCATTGGAATTCTTCATATTTTTTTTTCCTAATAATAAGTGAGATCTTTATCATCATTTTCAAAATTTATTACACTAAATGGAACCCTTCAAATAATAATAATAATAAAAAGCTGAATCCCAATACTGTTGTTCCTGATCAATCTCTTTGACGAACACGTCCAATGGCAAAATCTGACTGACCAATCACTTACCACTAGTAAAGCTTTAGTTCGCGACGTGGCATGCGGGTGGAATCAATAGCTATATGCCAAAAATCTCTTTAGTGGATCCATTGCCATGTTATGTTGTGCATTGTCTAATAAAAGAAAAAAGGTCGCCATGCATCTTGGAGATAGAATCTAGCAAGTTACCTCCTGGTGCAATTTGTTTGATCACTAAGCAAGTTAAGAAGAAAGTAGTCAAGTTGCTTATCCGGATGAAGATTGATTGAATCAATCGGTCGCAAGTGCCTCTATCTTGTTGCTTTGAGTTCACAACCATCGTTTGCTCCCACTTGAACTCGTCAGGAAAAGCTATGTAATTATACTGAACCACCTCTGTTTCAAGAAGTTTCATCTATTCAACTTTAATGAAGAATCTTGTGAAGTCTTTCTTGACGGTGTTGTTGGTAAGAAGAAGAATGGTGGTGGTGGAGAGAGTTTGTGGTCTCTGTTGATGGAGGAAGAGAGTCAGGAAGATAGAGAGTGAAGTTGGAGAGTCTAAATGTAGATGAATCATGCAGCTTTTCATATGAAGGATTTAATACTTAATTATCATACAGTCATGTATACAGGAGGAGTTACAGAGCAAAAACCAGCCAGGGCATGTCATCAACCAAACTAAGAGCTAAAAAAATTATCAGCATAACAATGTAACAAGGTGCACTGCAAAAATCTATTATTAATAACAATCTGGAAAACACACACATACACACAAAATCTCCTTTGCTTTCTCTGTACAAAACTCAAAGATAGTAGCAGAGACCTGTTGGTTGACTGGTGTTCCTCCATAAGCAACCACAACTTCCACACTAGTCTGATAAAGAGAACTTTCTAGCTTCATCATCATGTATCTATCTGCCAAAGAAAAACATGCAACATACATATCTTTCCAATGAAATCGTCATGTGAGAGAATGACAGTAAGTGGATAGACTCCCCTTACTCCACGTGGTCTCTCTACTAACATGCTGCTCCTTCATAATCAGATGGTGCTCTCTCCGATTCAGAAACATCAGCCCGCGATGAACTCATACTTACAACTCATCCTCCAGTGTCTTGTTCTTCGTGATCAAAGCCCTGGAGATGGTAATAAACTTGAGTTAGGACAAAGTTCACTTTTTTCAATATATAAGTTGAGAGAAGCTGTGCATGTAAGAAATAAGAAAAGAGTCATCACATCCAGAAACAACACTGAAAATGAAGAAAATGCAAATCCCATTTTAAAATTTCTTAAACTCTAAATGCATATTAATTACTTGAAAATCTAACAAAACCAATTATAAAAATTGCAAACAAAAGGACATTACAACTAAATCATCAATTAAAATATATAAAATAGAACACATGAAATTATAGTCTTAGATATTTATGTTTTTAGGTCGGGTATGAAACAGTTCTTATCAGATCGGGTCTACTCGGATTGGTTGTTTTTGGGTCCGAGTAATTTGAGTCGTTTTTCTTTGTTATGATTCTTTCGGATAAAGAAAATTTCGACACAAATAACACTTGTAATTTTTTGGTTCAGTTTGGGTCGGTTTGGATTCAAATTTTTTGGTCTCGAAAAAATACCCAAACCGATTCTTAGATGTTCTAATAAACTATTGACAATAAACATAATAATATTTGTTTGTTCAGAGAAAGAAGCATAATAATATTTGTTTGAAACTAATAGCTAAACTTACATACTCCTAAGTTTAATATAAACATAAACATATTTGTTTGTCTACTATGTGTTGGACTCTCTGTTCGTTGTGTTGTTTGTTATGTTCAAATAACATATCCATGTGCTTTTTGTAAGTAGCTGCTCTCTTTTTCTCTGCAGCTAGCTGCTACACCAGCTCCTGAATCTTCTCGTGCTCGTTCTGCAAATGATGAGAGCAAACTCTTAGAGTTTAATTATTTAGCAGTACCAAATGATAAACAAGCAAACTCAGAATAAAAGAACGTAATTAAAGAGTATAGTTACTATAGTCCCACAGTCTCCAGCAGTTGAAGTGGATCCAGACTGAGTGGATCTTGCCAAAGTTGGTATATAGAAATCAAAACTAGGATAAACTTTTACATCATAGTAGCTACAACATCCAAACTTAGCAGTCAATATCAGAATATGGCATAGACATGACAAATAGACATCCACGACCAATCTTGATTCTTACGTTCATACTTCTTTTCAAATTCACCGGTAAGATGTCTCATGATAAAAGTGTTTTTTCCTGCACAACACACCAACCAACACCAATCATAGCTAAGGTTTAACCACTTCTTTTTAGCTCATTTTGGATATATCTTTTATTTATGCATTTTTAGAAACACATATACACAACATCCTTTTTAGAAAGACATAGAAATACAGATTTATTTTGGAATGGCTACCTTGCATTGTTTTTCTTTTCTTTGCTAAATACCTACCTTTTTTTTAGAAAAAAATAAATTTCTAACCTTGCGTAGTTTCTATTTTTTGAATACAATAATGAAAATTGTCTAATACGGAGTACTAGCTTTTTGGAATCCATGCATACGTTTATTTTATTGGGTCGTTCGAATGCGTTACTTAGCATTTACCAAATAGTTTGACCTTTTTCGTTTTTAGATGGTTCTTATCAATAAATTCTGAAACTGATTTAGCGTCTAACTGGTGACCAAGGAATGGAAAGGAATAATGCATTCCTCATTATTCCTAATTTGTTTTACCATTTACAAGGAATAGTTTTTTCTTTCCATTCCTCACCATTCCTTTCATTCTAGAGGAATATAGAACAAATTTGTTCCTACCTAAAATTGATATGGAATAATTTTTCTTTTCATTCCTCTAATTTCATTCCTCTGCGTTTTTTCCTTACTCATTCCTAATGTTTTTACCTTGGTCACCAGTTAGACCCTAAGAATCGAAGGATCTTCCGTTGATTAATGATAAAATACAAAAAAATATTTATTACTCAGGGAATATGAGAGGATAAGGATCATTAATAAATGTGTATACAATCTCACATTAAATTTTCGATTCAAGAGTTACATGAGCCAATGTCCGTTAAATGTTTATTATAGATTGTTTTATTTGACGAAAATGTGTATTATAGATAAAGAAAGTAATCCCTAACAAATAAAATAATCTGGAAAATAAAAGATGATTAGATATCTTTATCCAACAATCCCTAGTAATTAGTAAACCTTGCAAAAGACGTTACGTGGGTTCCATTAACAAGCAAAACTTCCGTTTCAAAGGACCAATCAATGTTCTCATAAGATCATAATATCATGAAATGGACCAATCAAATGTTTCGATATTAATTAGTTACCAAATACAATTTCCAATATTTCGGATAAAAACAATTTAAACTGGATAAATCTATCAACAGTCTAGTGGATTTGACCAAAACAAAGATCAAAATATTATGCAATGGACCAATCAAATATTTTAATTAAAAGTAATAAAATATATCTAGTGGATTTGATCCTAAAACACTAGTATATAAACCCTTCTTCGGTCTCTAACTAATCTCATATCCAAAACATAATCTATCATTCTGTTCTGTAATATAAACACTCTCCAACCCCAAAATGGTTGCATCCAACGGCGAGAAAAGCTTGATCGTGAGCTTCGGCGAGATGCTCATCGACTTTGTCCCCACCGTCTCTGGCGTATCACTCTCTGAGGCTCCTGGCTTCATCAAGGCCCCTGGTGGTGCACCTGCCAACGTCGCTATTGCTGTCTCTCGTCTCGGTGGTCGTGCTGCTTTTGTCGGAAAGCTCGGTGACGATGAGTTTGGTCACATGCTCGCTGGAATCTTGAAACAAAACGGTGTCTCTGCTGAGGGAATCAACTTTGATACTGGAGCTAGGACGGCACTAGCGTTCGTGACGCTTAGATCTGATGGAGAACGTGAGTTCATGTTTTACCGGAACCCTAGCGCCGACATGCTCCTCCGTCCTGATGAGCTTAACCTCGATCTCATCAGATCTGTACGTTACTTTTGACTTTTCATCAACTTTTTTTTTTGTATGTAAGACCTAACGTGGAGGTCAAGTTAGGTTTTAATGTAATGGTTGTTGTTAACCTAAAGTAGATGTCAAGTTAACACTTATTACTACAGTTGCCTGTTGATTAAAGGTTTGTATGTGTTGATAAATCTAACGTAGAGGTTAAGTTAGGTTAACAAAATGCTCTGTTTTTTTGTTTTTGGTTTAAACAGGCTAAGGTGTTTCACTATGGATCAATAAGTCTCATCGTTGAGCCATGTAGATCTGCTCACCTGAAGGCTATGGAAGTGGCTAAAGAAGCGGGTGCGTTGCTCTCCTATGACCCAAACTTGAGGCTGCCTTTGTGGCCCTCTAAGGAAGAAGCTAAGAAGCAGATTCTTAGCATTTGGGACAAAGCTGAAGTGATTAAAGTCAGTGATGAAGAGCTTATGTTCTTGACTGGATCTGATAATGTTGATGATGAGACTGCTTTGTCTCTGTGGCATGATAACTTGAAACTTCTCTTGGTCACTTTGGGTGAAAAGGGTTGCAATTATTACACCAAGGTAACTAGTTTTTTTGAAGAGGTTTCTTTATTTTGGATTTGACTTTACCACTAAACGTTTTGTATGTATACAGAGCTTTCGTGGATCTGTTGATCCTTTCCATGTGAACGCTGTGGATACAACTGGTGCTGGTGATTCATATGTTGGTGCCTTGCTTTGCAACCTTGTTGATGACCGCTCTGTTCTTGAGGTTAAAAAAAAAACATATAAACTAACATATCAGATCAGCCTAGACCATTTCTGAATCTTTGGTTGTTTTGTCTTTTAACTACAGGATGAAGCTCGTCTTAGAGAAGTGCTTAGGTTTGCAAATGCATGTGGAGCCATTACAACTACCAAGAAAGGAGCCATTCCAGCTCTTCCGACAGTGTCTGAGGTTGAGACTCTCCTGAATGCAAACTGATCTACAACAAGATTTCACGTTTTACTTTTTTTTTGTTGGTTGTGTCTTTGGTTATGTGTTCATAGAACTGTTTGATTCTGTTACCTTTATGAATAAAAACTCGTTACCAAGTTTAGTAAATCACTCTTTCAAGTAGTGAAAGACTTAAAGAACAATTGCTTGAGGATAACATTCAGACACTTGCAAATCCAAAGATCTCCAAATGTGTTTACATTCTTCCCACCTCGAACTCGTCCTCTCTAGAAATGACTCAGCCCACACTTCCTCGCTACCTCCCATACTCAGTTCATATGGCACTGAGAAACTGTGAATAACACACTCAGTTATTTTCATATATTCATTGTTGGTTTAGTCAGCAAATTTACTATCTTGGTTTTTTACCTTGTTAGCTCTTCTAAATGAGAGTCTCCTCCAGTGGTACCGTTCCTGGAAGATCTTTAAGTTAGTCATCACAACGATGTTTCAGAAAGCTAAAAAGATTAACTAACTAACCTTTGTACTAGAACTTTGAAGATGCGGAGAGACTTGGTTGAGAGGTTATAAATTGCTTCTTCTATGTGATCTGTTCCGAATAAATACAAAACCGGATAGTCCAGGAGCCATCTGCAAATACAGATTGAACATGTAAACTGAGATAGCATACGGTGAAATGAATTGAAGAGTTTATATTTGAAAATTTACCCACTTAGTGTTGGGATTGTAACCTTAGTGTCTTGTAAACAACAACTAAGATTAATGAATAAAGAAGACTTGGCTTCATTACTGCTGCCATCTAAAGGAAATGTGGAAGAGAATAGCTTCTGAATCGACCTAAGCTGCATCCCTAGATCGCTTTCCTTGCTTTGTTCTACCATCTTTGAACAAACAAAAGCAAGAGTGAGAGATCAGTCCTGAAGCATGAGAAGAGAAACCACTGAGACAAAGAGGAACCTGTGGAGGATCTTGTTCCAAGTCGACGAAGAACAACACTGGTTCTGAACTCAACCACTTGGGCAGTGTTCTTACATTGATCAGGTAAAATCATATCTTCTATAACCATAACCCTCAGATATTTGGGAACTTTGGCAGTGTTCTTACATTGATTTGGTATGTTC
This sequence comes from Sinapis alba, assembly GCA_012274485.2. Lineage (NCBI taxonomy): Eukaryota > Viridiplantae > Streptophyta > Magnoliopsida > Brassicales > Brassicaceae > Sinapis > Sinapis alba. The sequence continues at coordinate 166,573 of MU106195.1, read as the reverse complement.
TTTATGTGTGTTTTTATGAGTCTTGATGCAATCTCAGGGACACTGGGCTAGAATCTCTGAACCTGTTGGTGGTAGACTTTCATACAAGCCTCCGATATATGATATTAATGCGCCAGACCTTTACATTCCGCTTATGGCCTTTCGCACCTATCTTGTTCTTGCTGGTTTGTCACTAGGACTCTATGGACTCTGAACTGGCTTTTTGTGAAAGGAATGGTTGGCTGTTTTATGCAAGTCATGCTGCTGAAGATAACATTGCTTTCACTGGGTAGTGGAGAAGCACCTCTGTTGGATATTGTGGCCTATGCTTTCACGGGTCTATGCTTAGCTGTTCTTGGCAAGGTCAGCTGGGGATACTCTTACTATGTTTTGATTACGTGGACATGCTTATGTACCGGTGGTTTTTCTTAGTGAAGATAATGAAGCGAGTTCTCTTTGCGGAAGCTAGGAGTTATGACTCAAGCAGGCATCACTACCTCTTGATCTTTGTAGCTTTAGCACAGTTTCCTCTTTTTATTTGGCTTGGTAACATTAGTGTCAATTGGCTCTTCTGAAATGTCATTACATTTTAGATGTTGTAAAAAAAACACCATTGGAGTGTCTCAATATTCTGTTTTGAATGTCATCTTTTCTTCATAGAGTACAATTCTATCATGATTACAAACAAACAAGGGAATGGACTTTGATCACATGATTATGCTTTCTACATGAAACTGCTTCCCATGCGCATGATCTCTACTCCAAGTCCTCCTTCTGCATTGCATTGGTGCATTGTGATTTTGGCTTTTGTACTCCTTGGCAGATTGGGACATTCTTTGGACATTGCAGACAATTATTGGAAAGGCTTCCTCTGATCTGTTTGGAGACCCTTTGAAACTCCTCAGGAAGCAAACCTGTGAGGTAGTTGTTCTCCAAGTATAAGCTTCTCCATGAATTCTCAAGTCTTTTCCCATAAATCCTTGGAATGTCTCCGGAGAACTTGTTGCTCCGTAGATTGATATATTTCAAGTTTCCATAAGACGGCAGGTTCAGTGGAAGGTGGCCCTGTAATTGGTTTCCTTCAGCGTCAAGTATCCGCAGATGGGATTCAATGCCTATAACCTGAACAACCTCTACTGATATGAACTGGTTAAAAGACACATTGATGTGTGAAATCTCTGGAAACGTTAGGATTTCATGGCTAATGGTGCCTGAGAATCTGTTCTGGCTCACATCTAATGACACAAGGTGTTTCAGTCTATGCAAAGGCGTTATGCGTCCTGCAAGGCTGTTGTAACAGAGAGATAGAGTTCTTAGACTTGGAGGAAGCTTAGGGAGCGTTCCAGAAAGGTGATTGTTACCGAGTTCTAACACTTGCAGCTTCCACAAGCCGTTGAGTGGAGGTATTCTTCCGTCTAGATGGTTGTTTGATAGGATAAGGTGAGTCAAACTTCTCAAGGATGAGATCCTTGGAGGGATCTCACCAGCTATGCTGTTCTTGGACAGGTCTATGGTTTTGAGCTCTTTGAGCCAAGTGATTCCAGGGGTTATGTCTCCGGTGAAGAAGTTTTCAGAGAGGGAGAGTTTGGTTAGTTTCTTGAGTTGGAACACAGTTTCTGGTATTGGACCACGGAATCTGTTCTTGTTGAGGCTAAGGACAGTGAGCTCTGTCAGGTTCCCTACTTCATCAGAGAGGAACCGTCATAACCATCATCGTCAAGGTCAATCTCTGTGACTCTGCTCGTGGTGTTATCAAGAGGGAAAGAACACATAACTCCCAAGAACGTCCCTGAGCCTTCACATGGGTCTTCAGAGAAGTCCCATGTGCTTAGGTAAGAGGAAGGGGAGATGGAACTTGGATCAATGCTGCGTATGATAGACTCTAGAGCTTGAATATCAGATCTAAGAGTGGCTGAGAGAATTGATGAAGGGACAACAAGTAGTAATAACAAGGACATGAGTAGTAAGGAAGACAAAGATTGTTGTATTTTAGCAGCCATTGTTATGGTTCTTTAACATGAATGAAAGATATATATGGAACCTTTTCTTTTTAAGAGAGTATTCTTGTAAGAAGAATAAGAAGGTCATCATGTTGAACCTAATTGGGATCTACATAAGGTTTTTGGGTACATTATTGGTGAGATTTATATGCTTCAAACCATATATGGACCGACCACAAAACTAGTTTCATATAATCTCCCTTTAATTTGACAAAAAATTTTTTAAGTAATTTGAGTTACAATTATATTATTACAAAAACTTCTTAATTTGTGTGTGAGGCATATATATAAACTAAAAAGACACATTTTAATGAAAATGTGGAAGAAAAATTTAGTGGTTATTATTTTTAGCAATTTTTTGGTCGTTGTAACATTTACATGATAAATTTGAAATACATTATTAAATACTATTTTAGAATTCAATCTAAACAAAGTTAGTAATCATTTGACCAATATCTAAGAAAAGGCGATTGAAAGAGTCCACAAAAATTCAAAATTAGAAATTTACCATTTATAGAAGTTTGGTTTTGCATATAAATAAATACATTGGTAAGTTAATCAAGAACTACTTACAAGAAAAAAGAACAAAAAACAATAACCATTTAAGAGCTTATTAAACATTATGGCTATCGAAAAGAAAACCATGATCGCCTCCTTCATCATCGTTTTGATGATGGTAATGATGATCGTGACCGAGGTCGAGGCAAGGAACCATGTCACAGTCAAGCCGCCTCCANGAGGGCTTAGGGTTTCGTAAGGTCGGGTCTCGGGTGTAACCAATCGGATTTTCGGTTTATAACCGACCCGACCCGACACCCGAAATAACAAATAATCAAACCCGTTCGGTTTTTTAACAGGATCCGAACCCGACCCGAACCGGTTTTATCGGACCGGGTTCGGTTCGGGTTTTCGGGTTCGGATTATTTGCCCAGGCCTACTCTTAACTATTGCTTTGATTTCACAACAACGTTTTCTTCTGTTCAAGTTTCATAATTAAATAATAATTTATAGAGTTTTAGTTAACAGCATTTAATTAATTAATTAAATAACAGTATAGTAGTTTTGAATTTGCAATGGAAAACTATCTGCCTAATTTATTTATTTATTTGTTATTACAAGGAAAGCTATTTTAGAATGAATGTGCCTAATTTTATACTATTTATTATAATTCATTTCTTTGTATGTGAAAATTACAAAAATCGAATTGCAATGTTAATGACAGCTATTTTTTGAGAAAAAAAATCTACTGACAAGCTTAGTTTGGATGATTATAATGAATACAAACCTCTTCATTTTTTTATAATTATTAGTCTTAGATATTCTTCTAAAATGTTGTAATCAACATAATAATAACATTGAGAAAACAGCCATTAAAACCTTGAACTTTCAAATTAAAGCAAAAAAAATCTTTAACTCGTGTTTGAGCCAAAAAAATCTTCAATTTTTAAATATTGGTCATTTTAATTCTCATATTTTGTTGACTCGGTCATTTAAGAAATATGAATAGTTAACTAATAAAATAGATTAAAAAATAAATATTTGTTAACTCTCTAAACGATATTTATTTTAAAAATTAGTTAAAACAATGATTAAACGACTTCATTTTGCTTCTGTAAACACTTAAAGCATCTCTTTCGTGAAACCATAGTGAAAAAGATGAAGTTGATTTGGGGCTATGATTTCACAAAAAAGATGTTTTAAACGTTTACATAAATAAAAAGACGTTATTTGATCAATGTTTTAATCAATTTTTTAAACGATGTTATTTAGAGAGTTAATAGACGTTTATTTTAAATCGATTTTAACAGTTGATTATTCAAATTTCTTAAATGGCCTAGTCAACAAAATATGAGAGTTAAAATGACCAATATTTAAAAGTTAAAGATTTTTTTGGCTCAAACATGAATTGAAAATTTTTTTTGCTTTAATTTGAAAGTTCAAGGTTTTAATGGCTGATTTCTCTAATAACATTACAAGTTGTATTTAGCTTCGGTTTCCCCCTTTTTTTTTTTTGGTATTACCAAAGAGATAGCCACAATACTAAATATTTTTTTCCTAATAATAAGTGAGATCTTTATCATCATTTGCAAAATTTATTACACTAATTGGAACCCTTCAAATAATAATAATAATAAAAAGCTGAATCCCAATACTGTTGTTCCTGATCAATCTCTTTGACGAACACGTCCAATGGCTCCCACTTGAACTCGTCAGGAAAAGCTATGTAATTATACTGAACCACAACTTTCACACTAGTCTGATAAAGAGAACTTTCTGGCTTCATCATGTATCTATCTGCCAAAGAAAAACATGCAACAGACATATCTTTCCAATGAAATCGTCATGTGAGAGAATGACAGTAAGTGGATAGACTCCCCTTACTCCACGTGGTCTCTCTACTAACATGCTGCTCCTTCATAATCAGATGGTGCTCTCTCCGATTCAGAAACATCAGCCCATGATGAACTCATACTTACAACTCATCCTCCAGTGTCTTGTTCTTCGTGATCAAAGCCCTGGAGATGGGTAATAAACTTGAGTTAGGACAAAGTTCACTTTTTTCAAATATAAGTTGAGAGAAGCTGTGCATGTAGGAAATAAGAAAAGAGTCATCACATCCAGAAACAACACTGAAAATGAAGAAAATGCAGATCCCATTTTATAATTTTCTTAAACTCTAAATGCATATTACTTGAAAATCTTACAAAACTAATAATAAAAATTGCAAACAAAATGGACATTACAACTAAACCATCAATTAAAATATATAAAATAGAACACATGGAGTTATAGTCTTAGATATTTATGTTTTTAGGTCGGATATGAATCAGTTCTTATCGGATTGGGTATACTCGGATTGATTGTTTTTGGGTCCAGATAATTTGAGTCGTTTTTTGTTATGATTCTTTTGGATAAAGAAATTTTGGATACAAATAATACTTGTAAATTTTTTGGTCAGTTTCGGTTCAAATATTTTGGTCCGGAAGAAATATCCAAACTGATTCTTAGATATTTTTATAAAATGTTGACAATAAACATAATAATATTTGTTTGTTCAGAGAAAAGGCATAATAAACATAGATACTCCTAAGTTTAATATAAACGGAACTAGGCAATTTAAGTAAAACTCTTACATTTGGCGGTGATGACACATGTTAATCACACCTTTTAAAATAAATAAAAGTAAAAATAACAACACTTAAAAAGAGAAAATTGAAATTTGTTAAGATCGACCAGTGACTCAAAAATAGTAATTTTGTAAGATATTCGACAAGACGGGAACACAAAGTTCTTCTCCAAAGATCATCTTCATATCAAGACCCCTCTGTCTTTCTCTCTTCACCAAGACCTCAATGCAACGCGAATGTATCTTTAAACTTTACTTCTTCTACAATGTTGTTCCTCATGAGTCAATTATTTCTTGAGTCATTTCACTTCACCAAGACCTCAATGCAACGCGAATGTATCTTTAAACTTTATTTATTTTAACATTTTATCCCTAATAATTTTATGGTTAAATAAAAATAAAATATAAACAAGCATGCATTTCTATTTGTTATGAATTTTTCTCCTAAGTCTAATACATAACAGAGATCATAGAAAAGGAAATTCAGTTAGAATATAAGTTTCACATAAAAAGTGAAATGACTCATGAACATCATGAGTCAATTATTTCTTCCTAGTGGCTTATTTAATTTGCTATAAGACGATCAATGAAGTTATGTAACATAACCAAATTGAAATGTTATGATATAACTTGGCAAGTTGATTTATAAAATGTAAAAGGTACTTAATTTATGGTATATTTAGCGTTTTTATGAACCAAAAGCCTGTATAGCTCAGTGGTAGATCGTCAGTCATGTAAACTAAAGGTCCGTAGCTCGATCACTGCATTTGCAAGCTCTTATGTTTCTCGACAAGAATATTTTATGAAACAAATAAGAGAAGATCTATCTCCTAAATCAAACTGGTGGAAAATTTACTATACTTGGTTCTGTTGATGATCTCTCTGTTCTAGATTCTTCACATTGTCTACTATGTGTTGGATTCTCTGTTCGCTGTGTTGTTTGTTATGTTCAAATAGCATATCCATGTGCTTTTTGTAAGTAGCTGCTCTCTTTTTCTCTGCAGCTAGCTGCTACATCAGCTCCTGAATCTTCTCGTGCTCGTTCTGCAAATGAGGAGAGCAAACTCTTAGCAGTACCAAATGATAAACAAGCAAACTCAGAATAAAAGAACGTAATTAAAGAGTATAGTTACTATAGTCCCACAGTCTCCAGCAGTTGAAGTGGATCCAGACTGAGTGGATCTTGCCAAAGTTGGTATAGAAATCAAAACTAGGATAAACTTTTACATCATAGTAGCTACAACATCCAAAATTAGCAGTCAATATCAGAATATGGCATAGACATGACAAATAGACATTCATGACCAATCTTGATTCTTACGTTTATACGTCTTCTCAAATTCACCGGTCAGATGTCTCATGATAAAAGTGTTTTTTCCTGCACAACACACCAACCAACACCAATCATAGCTAAGGTTTAACCACTTCTTTTTAGTTCATTTTGGATTATCTTTTATTTATGCATTTTTAGAAACACATATACACAACATTGCATAGTTTTTATTTTTTGAATACAACAATGAAAATGAAAATGGTCTAATACTAGCTTTTTGGAATCCATGCATACGTTTATTTTATTGGGTCATTCGAATGCGTTACTTAGCATTTACCAAATAGTTTGACCTTTTTCGTTTTTAGATGGTTCTTATCAATAAATTCTGAAACTGATCGATTTAGCGTCTAAGAATCGAAGGATCTTCCCTTCAATAAATGTGTATACAATCTCACATTAAATTTTCGATTCAAGAGTTACATGAGCCAATGTCCGTTAAATGTTTATTACAGATTGTTTTATTTGACGAAAATGTGTATTATAGATAAAGAAAGTAATCCCTAACAGATAAAAGATGATTAGATATCTTTATCCAACAATCCCTAGTAATTAGTAAACCTTGCAAAAGACGCAATCAATGTTCTCACAAGATCATAATATCATGAAATGGATCAATCAAATATTTCGATATTAATTAGTTACCAAATACAATTTCCAATATTTCGGATAAAAACAATTTAAACTGGATAAATCTATCAAAAGTCTAGTGGATTTGACCAAAACAAAGATCAAAATATTTCGGATAAAAACAATTTTAACTGGATAAATCTATTAAATTTCCATTTAAATAAATTAAAATTCTAGTGGATTTGACAAAACAAAAGATCAATAATATCATGAATTAACCAATCAGATATTTCGATATTAATTACTTACTAAATACAATTTCCAATATTTCGGATAAAAACAATTTTAACTGGATAAATCTATCCAATTTCAATTTTAATTAAAATTAATAAAATATCTAGTGGATTTGATCCTAAAACACTTGTATATAAACCCTTCTTCGGTCTCTAACTAATCTCATATCCAAAACATAATCTCTCCTTCAGTTCTGTAATATAAACACTCTCCAACCCCAAAATGGTTGCATCCAACGGCGAGAAAAGCTTGATCGTGAGCTTCGGCGAGATGCTCATCGACTTTGTCCCCACCGTCTCTGGCGTATCACTCTCTGAGGCTCCTGGCTTCATCAAGGCTCCCGGTGGTGCACCTGCCAACGTCGCTATTGCTGTCTCTCGTCTCGGTGGTCGTGCTGCTTTTGTCGGAAAGCTCGGTGACGATGAGTTCGGTCACATGCTCGCTGGAATCTTGAAACAAAACGGTGTCTCTGCTGAGGGAATCAACTTTGATACTGGAGCTAGGACGGCACTAGCGTTTGTGACGCTTAGATCTGATGGAGAACGTGAGTTCATGTTTTACCGGAACCCTAGCGCCGACATGCTCCTCCGTCCTGATGAGCTTAACCTCGATCTCATCAGATCTGTACGTTACTTTGACTTTTCATCAACTTTTTGTATGTAACGGTTGTTGATAGACCTAACGTGGAGGTCAAGTTAGGTTTTTAATTTAATGGTTGTTGTTAACCTAACGTAGATGTCAAGTTAACACTTATTACTACAGTTGCCTGTTGATTAAAGGTTTTTATGTGTTGATAAATCTAACGTAGAGGTTAAGTTAGGTTAACAAAATGCTCTGTTTTTTTTTGTTTTTTTTTAAACAGGCTAAGGTGTTTCACTATGGATCAATAAGTCTCATCGTTGAGCCATGTAGATCTGCTCACCTGAAGGCTATGGAAGTGGCTAAAGAAGCGGGTGCGTTGCTCTCCTATGACCCAAACTTGAGGCTGCCTTTGTGGCCCTCTAAGGAAGAAGCTAAGAAGCAGATTCTTAGCATTTGGGACAAAGCTGAAGTGATTAAAGTCAGTGATGAAGAGCTTATGTTCTTGACTGGATCTGATAATGTTGATGATGAGACTGCTTTGTCTCTGTGGCATGATAACTTGAAACTTCTCTTGGTCACTTTGGGTGAAAAGGGTTGTAACTATTACACCAAGGTAACTAGTGTTTTTTTTTGAAGAGTTCTTTATTTTGGATTTGGCTTTGCCACTAAACGTTTTATATGTGTACAGAGCTTCCGTGGATCTGTTGATCCTTTCCATGTGAATGCTGTGGATACAACTGGTGCTGGTGATTCATATGTTGGTGCCTTGCTTTGCAACCTTGTTGATGACCGCTCTGTTCTTGAGGTACGAAAGACAAATAACATAACATATCAGATCAGTCTAGACCATTTCTGAATCATTGGTTCTTGTGTCTTTTAATAACAGGATGAAGCTCGTCTTAGAGAAGTGCTTAGGTTTGCAAATGCATGTGGAGCCATTACAACTACCAAGAAAGGAGCCATTCCAGCTCTTCCTACAGTGTCTGAGGTTGAGACTCTCCTGAATGCAAACTGATCTACAACAAGATTTCACGTTTTACTTTTTTTTTTTGTCTGTGTCTTGGTTCTGTGTTCATAGAACTGTTTGATTCTGTTACCTTTATGAATAAAAACTCGTTACCAAGTTTAGTAAATCACTCTTTCAAATAGTGAAAGACTTAAAGAACAATTGCTTGAGGATAACATTCAGACACTTGCAAATCCAAAGATCTCCAAATGTGTTTACATTCTTCCCACCTCGAACTCGTCCTCTCTAGAAATGACTCAGCCCACACTTCCTCGCTACCTCCCATACTCAGTTCATATGGCACTGAGAAACTGTGAATAACACACTCAGTTATTTTCATACATTCATTGTTGGTTTAGTCAGCAAATTTACTATCTTGGTTTTTTACCTTGTTAGCTCTTCTAAATGAGAGTCTCCTCCAGTGGTACCGTTCCTGGAAGATCTGTAAGTTAGTCATCACAACGATGTTTCAGAAAGCTAAAAAGATTAACTAACTAACCTTTGTACTAGAACTTTGAAGATGCGGAGAGACTTGGTTGAGAGGTTATAAATTGCTTCTTCTATGTGATCTGTTCCGAATAAATACAAAACCGGATAGTCCAGGAGCCATCTGCAAATACAGATTGAACATGTAAACTGAGATAGCATACGGTGAAATGAATTGAAGAGTTTATATTTGAAAATTTACCCACTTAGTGTTGGGATTGTAACCTTAGTGTCTTGTAAACAACAACTAAGATCAATGAATAAAGAAGACTTGGCTTCATTACTGCTGCCATCTAAAGGAAATGTGGAAGAGAATAGCTTCTGAATCGACCTAAGCTGCATCCCTAGATCGCTTTCCTTGCTTTGTTCTACCATCTTTGAACAAACAAAAGCAAGAGTGAGAGATCAGTCCTGAAGCATTGGAAGAGAAACCACTGAGACAAAGAGGAACCTGTGGAGGATCTTGTTCCAAGTCGACGAAGAACAACACTGGTTCTGAACTCAACCACTTGGGCAGTGTTCTTACATTGATCAGGTAAAATCATATCTTCTATAACCATAACCCTCAGATATTTGGGAACTTTGGCAGTGTTCTTACATTGATTTGGTATGTTCTTTATGTGTGTTTTTATGAGTCTTGATGCAATCTCAGGGACACTGGGCTAGAATCTCTGAACCTGTTGGTGGTAGACTTTCATACAAGCCTCCGATATATGATATTAATGCGCCAGACCTTTACATTCCGCTTATGGCCTTTGGCACCTATCTTGTTCTTGCTGGTTTGTCACTAGGACTCTATGGAATCTGAAATGGCTTTTTGTGAAAGGAATGGTTGGCTGGTTTATGCAAGTCATGCTGCTGAAGATAACATTGCTTTCACTGGGTAGTGGAGAAGCACCTCTGTTGGATATTGTGGCATGTGCAGGCTATGCTTTCACGGGTCTATGCTTAGATGTTCTTGGCAAGATCATCTGGGGATACTCTTACTATGTTTTGATTCCGTGGACATGCTTATGTACCGGTGGTTTTCTTAGTGAAGACAATGAAGCGAGTTCTCTTTGAGGAAGCTAGGAGTTATGACTCAAGCAGGCATCACTACCTCTTGATCTTTGTAGCTTTAGCACAGTTTCCTCTTTTTATTTGGCTTGGTAACATTAGTGTCAATTGGCTCTTTTGAAATGCCATTACGTTTAACATGTTAAGAAAACAGCATTGGAGTGTCTCAGTCTTCTGTTTTGAATGTCATTTTTTCTTCATAGAGTACAATTCTACCATGAGTGAAAACAAACTAGGACATGAACTTTGGTCAGTTAATTATACTTTTCTAATAGAAACTGTTTCCCATGCGCATGATCTCTACTCCAAGTCCTCCTTCTGCATTGCATTGGTGCATTGTGATTTTGGCTTTTGTACTCCTTGGCAGATTGGAACATTCTTTGGACATTGCAGACAATTATTGGAAAGGCTTCCTCTGATCTGTTTGGAGATCCTTTGAAACTCCTCAGGAAGCAAACCTGTGAGGTAGTTGTTCTCCAAGTATAAGCTTCTCCATGAATTCTCAAGTCTTTTCCCATAAATCCTTGGAATATCTCCGGAGAACTTGTTGCTCCGTAGATTGATATATTTCAAGTTTCCATAAGACGGCAGGTTCAGTGGAAGGTGGCCCTGTAATTGGTTTCCTTCAGCGTCAAGTATCCGCAGGTGGGATTCAATGCTTATAACCTGAACAACCTCTATTGATATGAACTGGTTAAAAGACACATTGATGTGTGAAATCTCTGGAAACGTTAGGATTTCATGGCTAATGGTGCCTGAGAATCTGTTCTGGCTCACATCTAATGACACAAGGTGTTTCAGTCTATGCAAAGGTGATATACGTCCTGCAAGGCTGTTGTAACAGAGAGAGAGAGTTCTTAGACTTGGAGGAAGCTTAGGGAGCGTTCCAGAAAAGTGATTGTTACCGAGTTCTAACACTTGTAGCTTCCACAAGCCGTTGAGTGGAGGTATTCTTCCGTCTAGATGGTTGTTTGATAGGATCAAGTGAGTCAAACTTCTCAAGGATGAGATCCTTGGAGGGATCTCACCAGCTATGCTGTTCTTTGACAGGTCTATGGTTTTGAGCTCTTTGAGCCAAGTGATTCCAGGGGTTATGTCTCCGGTGAAGAAGTTTTCAGAGAGGGAGAGTTTGGTTAGTTTCTGGAGTTGAAACACAGTTTCTGGTATTGAACCACGGAATCTGTTCTTGTTGAGGCTAAGGACAGTGAGCTCGGTCAGGTTCCCTACTTCATCAGAGAGGAAACCGTCATAACCATCATCGTCAAGGTCTATCTCTGTGACTCGGCTCGTGGTGTTATCAAGAGGGAAAGAACACATAACTCCCAAGAACGTCCCTGAGCCTTCACATGGGTCTTCAGAGAAGTCCCATGTGCTTAGGTAAGAGGAAGGGGAGATGGAACTTGGATCAATGCTGCGTATGATAGACTCTAGAGCTTGAATATCAGATCTAAGAGTGGCTGAGAGTACTGATGAAAGGACAACAAGTAGTAAGAACAAGGACATGAGTAGTAAGGAAGACAAAGATGGTTGTATTTTAGCAGCCATTGTTATGGTTCTTTAACATGAATGAAAGATATGGAACCTTTTCTTTTTAAGAGAGTATTCTTGTAAGAAGAATAAGAAGGTCATCATGTTGAACCTAATTGGGATCTAACATAAGGTTTTTGGGTACATTATTGGTGAGATTCATATGCTTCAAACCATATATGGACCAACCACAAAACTAGTTTCATATAATCTCCCTTTAATTTGACAAAAAAATTTAAGTAATTTGAGTTACAGTTATATTATTACAAAAACTTCTTAATTTGTGTGTGAGGTATATATATAAACAAAAAAGACACATTTTAATGAAAATGTGGAAGAAAAATTTAGTGGTTATTATTTTTAGCAATTTTTTGGTCGTTGTAACATTTACATGATAAATTTGAAATACATTATTAAATACTATTTTAGAATTCAATCTAAACAAAGTTAGTAATCATTTGACCAATATCTAAGAAAAGACGATTGAAAGAGTCCACAAAAATTCAAAATTAGAAATTTTCCATTTATAGAAGTTTGGTTAATTTAGCAAAAAAAAAGAAGTTTGGTTTTGCATATAAATACATTGGTAAGTTAATCAAGAACTACTTACAAGAAAAAAGAACAAAAAACAATAACCATTTAAGAGCTTATTAAACATTATGGCTATCGAAAAGAAAACCATGATCGCCTCCTTCATCATCGTTTTGATGATGGTAATGATGATCGTGACCGAGGTCGAGGCAAGGAACCATGTCACAGTCAAGCCGCCTCCAAAATGATATATAATCTATTGTTTCTAAATCGATGGTTCCTTCAACGAGGAGCTTCAAGCATGCCTTGGCTTAACTAAAATTTATAATTATGTACCATTTTTTTTTTCATCTTCCTATTTGCTTAGTTATGTATGTATTATTACTTAACAAATAATGTTTTACAAATGTCAAATTAATATGTGAATGAAATGTACTAGTTTTATATTTCATATGTAGAGATTTATTTTATAACCTCTCTAGAAATTGACAACGTTAATGTTAACTTTTAAAAAGGATACACATATCCTTATATTAATACTAAAATTCTGCGTTTTCGTCTGTGTGTATTATTTTTATTCTTCTTCTTCATCTTGTTTTGGTTACCATATAGAGGTTTATCAAGTATCTTTTACCTCGCATACAATCAACCGTTCAAGGTAACAAATCCTAAAAGACAGAAACTTAGCTAATGTCGAGCTTATATACACATTCATAAGTATCACATGAACTTACTCCTCTTCTGTTTAATACACAAGTTATATATATATACTACAAAGACTTGATTATTGAAACCTTAAATATACATTAACCCAATTTTTTGATTAAAAAACTCAAAAACTCTCATTATTACTTGGTCGGCAAATCTTCATATCGCATGTTATACAAACAGGAACAAGAAAATGGAAAACAAAGTCGACAATCAATCCTGTTGATTTGTTCTTTGGCCATTATGTCTGAATGCATGTTCGTTTGATCTTTGTGACTTCCATGAAAGCTCAACGCCTGTCATATCTCTATATAAACCCATACTTTCTTCTAATAGGCCCCCATACCTTAGCCCATCTCAGTTTCAGTGTCAGTGTCTTATTTGGAAACAAAGATCTTTTCAACGAGGTAGTAGATGAAGACAGACTGAGAGTTGTTAAACCAAGCTTATGCAGTTCCATTAGAAGAACTTAAAAGATCTGTAAGGCTTGTTTGAACTGCTGGTGGGAATCAACTTACTGTTGTTTAGGCATCATTACAGATGAATAGGAGAGTCACATGTTGTATGTATAGCAGTATAGGGTCCCATGTCTTACCTAAAGATTCCATCCACTAAAGCATGTTTCCTGATTTGTGACCTTCACATTTATTTCATTTATGGAAAGTATGTTACCAAACATTCTTGTTTTGTGCTTTGATATATTCTATATGTATTATCAGCTTCTCACAAAGGTAATGATATGAAGTTTTCTGCAGCTCTCTTTGATTAGAGCAGTGTCTTTCAAAAAGAAGGTAAGCAAAGGGTACAAGAAAAGTTTGAGAAAGTTGTAAGTTGGATGGTTTACAGGTTAACTAGAGTCATGACAATTGTATTTTGTTATCAAAAAGTAGTCTAACTTGGATTGGATCCACTTTTGACTTTAGTTGTTCATCACCATTTAAACCTACTTTCAACCCAATTTTCATTCACAACTTCTCCACAACCACACATTCTTTAGTTTTCTTATATAAGCTGTACATTGATCAGGTGAATCTAATCTTGCTTTCAAATGGAGAAGAAAGGCCAGCATAGTACACATGATTCCTTTCTGACTCATCACCCTGTTCTCTGTATCATTGCTTTGTCTGTAATATTCATAGCGATAGACCCCTTTCACATGAGTCCTATAGGGGGTCGTGAGTTCAAACCTGTGAAGCATGAGGTTGCTCCATACAAGCAAGTCATGGAGAACTGGCCAAGAGACAACCTTAGTCGACTGGGTCAGAATGGGAAACTGGAGTTTGTGGACCAAGTCTTTGGTCCAGAGTCATTAGAGTTTGATAGTTTGGGTCGTGGTCCATACACAGGGTTGGCCGATGGAAGGGTGGTTAGATGGATGGGTGAATCAATCGGATGGGAGACATTTTCCGTTGTAACATCAAAATGGTAAAGATTCATCACTTTTTATGAATGTTTGAGTTTCTCTTGTTGATGTTGTGTGTTCATGAGAACCAGGTCAGAGGAGGCTTGCGCAAGAGGGGTGGATTCAACAACAAACAAGCAGTGGAAGCATGAGAAGCTGTGTGGGCGACCTCTTGGTCTGAGATTTGATAAAGAGACAGGGAACTTGTACATTGCAGACGCTTACTATGGTCTGCTAGTGGTTGGTCCTGAAGGAGGGGTTGCTACGCCTTTAGCTACTCATGTGGAAGGAAAGCCTATACTCTTTGCCAATGATCTTGACATCCATAGAAATGGCTCCATCTTCTTCACTGACACAAGCAAAAGATATGACAGAGCGTAAGTTTTCACAAAATAAAAAACTCTGTGTTCACTTACTTTTGGATTCAATTATCCACCGTTAATTGTATGATAATAAGAGTTAAGAGTTTGTTTTTTTTTAGGAATCACTTTTTCATATTGCTTGAAGGAGAATCAACAGGAAGGCTTCTAAGATATGACCCACCTACCAAAACAACACACATTGTGCTGGAAGGTTTGGCTTTTCCCAATGGCATTCAGCTCTCTGAAGACCAATCTTTCCTTCTTTTCACAGAAACAACCAATTGCAGGTATAACCATATAAACAAACAACCCTTAATATTCAAGAAAAGACGTTTAAAAACCATGGTTCTAAGATAGAGTCAATGTTTCTTTTCCTCTATGTATTTGGCAGGTTAGTGAAATACTGGCTGGAGGGTTCAAGAAAGGGTGAAGTGGAGGTGGTGGCAGATCTACCAGGGTTTCCGGACAATGTAAGAATGAACGAGAAGGGTGAGTTTTGGGTTGCAATAGACTGTTGTAGAACACCGGCACAAGAGGTTCTTGCAAACAACCCTTGGATAAAGAGCATTTACTTTAGACTGCCCATACCGATGAAGCTACTGGCAAAAGCCATGGGGATGAAGATGTACACTGTGATATCAAGATTCGATGAGGACGGTAAGGTCTTGGAGGTTCTTGAGGATAAACATGGCAAGGTAATGAAGCTTGTCAGTGAAGTGAGGGAGGTTCAAGGGAAGCTTTGGATTGGAACAGTGGCTCATAACCATATTGCCTCTGTGCCTTATCCTTTAACAATGAATCAGTAAACAACTTTGTTGTGTAGTTCTTTAGCATCTGCAAGTTATATCCTATATAAGAGATGATCGTTTAGACTAAATCATCATCTCCATGTATAATGCTTAATTCCATTTCTTAACACATTTATCTTCCTCTGGTAAATTTTTTCTCAAGATCTTTTGAACCATACATATTACTAACCACGTTGATAGCAAATAACAAAATAAAAACACACACTGTCTTGAAATAGAAAAGGGAAAGAGTCTGAACAATAGTAATTCAAAAGGCAGAAAAAAATCAAAATCTCCCAAGCGAAAGGTATTCAAAGCGGGTCGGATTGCCTTCCAGAGGATCTTCAAAGGTCTTGAACACTCAAACCTGAAACAAGAACAATGTCATTTTCAACTCTATCACATACTTCACATCAAAAGGTATGATACATATACAATACACACACATGCTTCCTACAAGTACACTTACAACTGAAGTACTCAGATGCTAATACTCTTATGTAAACACTAGTGCATGTACACACTTTAAAGCAACAAGCAAGTGTGTAATTTATGTATTACACAATGTCAATACATACAGATACAACACACACGATTCCTTGCAAGTAGTCAAACAACTTAATGACACATATGCTAACACTCTTATGATAATCACAAGTGCATATGCAAACATGAGATGCGAGAGAGAGATGAGATTAAGAACCTGGAGGAAGAGACTGCTTAAGCTTATCAGCCTTCTCTTGGTCAAAGACGCATAGTGTGTAGAGGTACCTAGAGCACCTGACCTTGAACTTAACAATGTCCTTGCTTCTCTTGATCTTCACTGACCTTGCATCCTTCCTTCTCGCCGTAAGAAGGAAGTCCTTGATCTCGTGGATTTGCTTAGGCTACACATATATCAAATTCAAAACAACCATTTTTTCATTCATTTCTCAACTAAAAAAAAGACACAAACAGTGTAGTGGTTGAAGATAATTTTTTATTTATTACAGAACACCCAAAGACACCATTTTTATTCAATACAAAACCCAAACTAGTTCAGAACTGAAACTCAGTGACAAGGATGGCTCTTAATCTACAACAATAGATAACATTTCATCTTGATACCAAAAATCTAGATAAGAACTGAGAGATGACGAAGTACCATTCTCGGTTCTGATCTTCTCTCTCGCCGCAACCGCCGTCGGAGAAGAATCACAGCAGGAGCAGCTCTATATAAGAAGAAAACCCTAGATGATGTACTATTGAGCCTAAATGGTAAGCCCATTAATTCGATTATTTGGACTATTGGGCCTACATTAATATACCCGAAGTGTTTAGATAGTTGACTCTTTTGTTCTTGTTCAAACTAGAAGAATTTCCTTTAGGTCCCTATATTATCGTTTTATTACTGTTCTTACCCAATTGTTTTCCTATTTCCACAAACGTCGCGCCAAGAAATATTTTTTCCCGCGCCACTGACATCTCTTCGCCTTCTCCAAAAAAGCACATTAAAAAAAAAAACCCTAAACACCTCTTTTCGCCACTGTTAATCGAAATTGATTAGTTTATATTATTTATAATCCTTCGATAAAACTTCTCACTCAACGCGATCCCTTGGCTCTTTGCTTGTTTACTTGATTTTGAGGGTTGGAGTGAAGAAGGAGAGTAATGTTTTATTTGCACAACCATTTGGCTCGAAAGGGTCCATTGGGAACGGTTTGGTCCGCTGCTCACTTGCAAAATCGTCTCAAGAAGTCTCACTACACTGCCACCAACATCCCCCAAACCGTTGGTTCGTCTTTCCTCTTCCATTTGTTACTTTCTCACCATAAAGTTCGCTTCTTTATCCCCTTTGATTTTATACAATTTGAAAAATTTAACCTTTTTCGTCTCAATTATGATTATTATTGACGTGGGCATTCATCAAATTGTGCTTTTTTCGCCTGCTTTGTAAAAAGTTTTGATTTTTAGATTATTTTGGTTGAATAAAACGTGTTCTTTGGTTATATTGATAATATGTGTAATTAAATTTTGCTGATTTTAGAATGTTTCCTGACATGGGCATTCATCAAAATGTATTTTTCTTAAAAAGTTTCGATTTTTTAAGATAATTCTGGTTCAAGCAACATTTTTGGTTAATTATGTAAGTTTATAATTGTCTTTTGGCAGATCTTATAATGTTTCCTGAGGTACCACTGGCATTGAGATTGTCAGGGCACCTTCTACTTGGAGTAGTGAGAATATACTCAAAGCAAGTTGATTATCTTTTCCGTGACTGTACTCACTTCAGTACTTGGTTAGCTAAGGCTTTCATCTCTACTCAAGTTGACTTGCCTGAGGATGCCAGACAAGCCCCCATTGAGTCTGTGACTTTGCCTCAAGCACTTAACTTGGATGACTTCAACTTGGAGGAGGATGACACACTCGAGGGGTATGAGTTTGATATTGGAGGTTGATCTTTTGAGAAGTAGTATTAACAATTTTTTGTTGATTCTTTAGGGAGTTTGATAATCACCTTCGGAGTCAGGAAGATATCACTCTCACTGGTACCTTTCTTTTTGCCTGCTGTTTATTGATGCATCATGTCATGATTTCGAGATGGTGTTTATGATGCTATTGCTGGTTTTGCAGATCAGATTCCTACTGGCATTGATCCTTATGTTGCTGTAACATTCGATGAGGTGAGATTCCTGCTTGCTTCTTATGTCATTTGAAGTTGATTCTGATAACATTGTTGTTGAAAAGAAAGTGTGTCTTTCTTACAGGACATGTTTCCTGAATCTAGCCCGATGGATGTTGAGTGAGTCTCTCTTCATAGAGTCTATTTCATTATCTTCCTTATATGTATCAAGGATATGCTTCTCTTAATGTTGTTACCTCTTTTTTATGATTTAAGCAGCCAACCTACAGAACCTGTGAGTGCGCATCATCATCCTGGTGATACTGATGTTGAAATGGCTTATGAGACAGAACATAACAATGATCAAGGAGACTTTAATATTGGTCTAGATACTGGAACCTATGGTCCTCTTAACGATCCTAGACCAAGTAACTTGACAGAACCAATCAATCCCAGTCCAGAGAGAAGCAATGCTAATTCTCCTGGAAGTGTTCCCGAGGTTGAGATAAGGCGTGATGCTGCGCATGGTTTAAGCCCTGCATCCCATCATCCACCATTTGCTGCAGAACAACACAATGTTGGAGTTGAAGGCACTGGATCTTTGGAGAAGGAGCCCACTATTCCTAATATTGATGAAGAAGTGTTAAATTCTCGAGGACACTCAACGTTTGAGCTTCGCTCAGGATCTCCAGCTTTTGCTGGTTCTGAGGACGAACATGAAATTTTTGGTGAGCAAACAACATAGTGTGATATTATGCTTAACAAGTATATCTACTATCTTATCGTTTATTTGAAATATGTTTTGTTATGATGTTAAGTGCATCCATCACCTCAACTGGTTCTTCAGCCAACTCCTCCTCCTCCTCCCCAACCACAACTAAGGCCAAGGAAGAGGAAGCACTTTGATAAGGTCACAGTATTAACTAACAGGTCATAACTTTTCTATTGCTTCATGTGACTTTTTGATTATTTCATTACTTGTTGCATACTGATGAAAAAAAAATTGGACAGGATCATGAGAGAAAGGCTTGAGGATCCTAGTGATACTCTCCGTAAGAGAAAGAAGATGCCTTCATCTAAATTAAATGTCTGGAGAATGAATAGCCAGTCAAAGAAGGATCAAATCTTCAATGAGCCATTGCTTACTGGTAACTTTCCAGTTATTCATTTGTTTTCAACGGTTTTTAAAAAAAAAAACTTATTTTGCCTTTTGAATAACGTTTATGGACTATCTGCAGGCTCCTCAGATGTTGTACGCAGTGTCTTTGACAAGGATTGTGTAGCTTCAAAGCCACATCTTGCTGCTGTTTCTGATGAAACTCTTCCAGAAATTGCACCTGTGCCTACTCAAGAAGCTGAAACAGAAGTTAACCCAACCTCTTCAGTTCCACAATCTCCGGTTCCTGAAGAAGTCCAAGGCTCTGCAGGTCCTCAATCCGCATTTGCAGACTCTGTAGCAAGAGAAGCACAATCTCCACTGCCGTTTAATAATGATGACAATGGAATTGAACGTTTAAGGGATGGTGGTTACTCTGAGTACATGCCCTCACCACCACCTCCAAGATTTTCACCTTCTAGAACTGATGATTTCACCACTCAGAGTAGAATTTGGGAGACAGAATCTTATATAACAGAGCCTTCAACTTCCACATATAGAGAGGATCTTCCTGGACCAACGAACTCAGGGGTCTCAGCTATTCCTGAAATGGCGGATGAGGTTTGTCTCACGTTGTTGCATGTTTTGTATTTTGCTAACATTGATAGCAATACCGTTTGCTTGTGTCGTACAGGAACTTTATTTCCTAGAGGTAGGTGGCGATACCCCGGTGAAATCACCAGCTAGTCAAGATTCTGATGCTTTGACAGGGAGAACAAGGTATATAAAGATTCCATAATCTATGTAGCTCTATGGGCCTGCAGTTTCTTTACTAACATGTAACACATTCGTTAAACATCGCAGAGGCTTGGCTCAGTATCTTAAAGAACGTTCTTCAAGTACTCCCAGTTCAAGCAGTTCTTCTGGAGATCTAAGATTGGGAAAGATCTTGGAGGGAAAGACAAGGAAGCTAGCTGCTCGAATGTTCTTTGAGACACTGGTAATTGATTCTCAATACCGTTTCTGTCTTTATTTTAATCTCTTGCTTTGTCTCTAATGGATACTAGTTACTTTTGGATTACAGGTGTTGAAGTCTAGAGGACTTATAGATATGCAACAGGATCAACCCTACAGCGATATCACTCTGAGGTTGATGCCTGGCATTTTTTCAAAAGTTCAACCATGAATAACCAACCAATGCTCAATTATATTTTATTTATGTGTATATTAGGCTATTAGCATAGTTGCTAGACAAGGAAATGGTCATTCTTAGTTTGTTGATCCCTATTTTGTATGTTTTAAAGTAAAGCTTTTCTTGAAACAAACATGTGTAACCATCTGAAAACTAGGCATGCAGTTTTGAACCCAGCCTAACCAAAAATTTTGGTTAGTTTGGTTACGAGTTCGGTTCAATTCGGCAGGTTTATTTATGTGTATATTAGCATAGATGCCAGACAAGGAGATGTATATGACCTGTTTTAAACTTGTTCCTCTTTTCTATCTTTAGTCAGACAGTTATTATATATAGTAAATGTTCTAGTCAAACCTTTCGTTGTTGAAATTGATAGTTCATTTTTATATCTGCTTTGATGCGTTCACATCACTATTACGTAAAAGGTTTAAAGATCAACATCAATTCTAGTTGCAAATATTGACCAAGATGTGCAATAATGCCCTAAAGAGTCAAAACCTTTCACGTTTCCACGTTTCTTCTCAACCTAATAATATCACAGAAGATGAACATCTTTCACACAAACCCCCAAAAAAGAAATATACAATCAAAAAATGTTTATTCTCTTTAGAGCAATTCTTGCTCTGTTCTTTACTCTGTTTCACAACTCTCATGGCTACTTCGTCCCAACAGGATCTGTAGGAATCGGTTACAACGGCTACTTCACTCTAACCAACACAACAAAACACGCACACGGTCAAGCTTTCGACAGCAACCCAGTTTCATTCACGAACTCATCCACAAACATCACAACATCTTTCTCAATCAACTTCTTCTTCGCGATCGTCCCTGAGCATAACCAGCAAGGCTCACACGGTATGGCTTTCGTTATCTCTCCCACAAGAGGCCTCCCTGGAGCTTCCTCTGATCAGTACTTAGGAATATTCAACGAGACAACCAACGGTAAAGCTTCTAACAACGTGATAGCTGTCGAGTTAGATATACATAAAGATGAAGAGTTTGGTGATATCGATGATAATCATGTTGGGGTTAATATTAATGGTATGAGATCCGTTGTCTCTGCTTCTGCTGGTTACTATGATGATAAAGATGGAAAGTTTAGGAATCTTTCTTTGATTAGTAGAGAGGTAATGAGGCTTTCTATAGTTTATAGTCAACTTGATAAGCAACTCAACGTTACTCTCTTCCCTGCTAACATCTCTGTTCCGCCTCGAAAACCACTTTTGTCGTTGAGCAAAGACCTCACTCCCTATCTGCTAGAGGAGAAAATGTATATTGGATTCACTGCATCGACTGGTTCGGTTGGTGCTATCCATTACATGATGGGTTGGTTCATCAATGGAGAAATCGAGTTCCCGAGGCTGGATTTTGGTATGTTACCCATCCTTCCACTATATCCGAAGAAAGCATCTCACAGAACAAAGATCATTCTAGCGGTCTGCTTAACTGTATCCGTAATCATTGCGTTTATCGCCACGTGGATCGGTTTTATCTTTTACTTGAGACACAAGAAAGTTAAAGAGGTTCTTGAGGAATGGGAGATTCAGTATGGACCTCATAGGTTTGCTTATAAAGAGCTTTTCGACGCCACAAAGGGTTTCAAGGAGAAACAACTTCTTGGAAGAGGAGGTTTTGGTCAAGTCTATAAAGGCGTTCTTCCGGGTTCTGACGCAGAGATCGCTGTGAAACGAACTTCTCATGATTCAAGACAAGGAATGAGCGAGTTTCTAGCTGAGATATCGACCATTGGTCGGCTCAGACATCCAAATCTTGTCAGGCTTTTAGGGTATTGTAGACACAAAGAAGATCTCTACTTGGTTTATGACTTCATGCCTAATGGTAGCCTTGACAAGTACCTATACTACCGTAACAATGAGAATCAAGAACGGCTTACTTGGGAGCAACGTTTCAAGATTATAAAAAACGTTGCGTCTGCTTTACTATATCTGCATCAAGAATGGGTGCAAGTCATCATCCATAGAGATATTAAACCTGCTAATGTACTTATCGACCATGAGATGAATGCAAGGCTAGGGGATTTCGGATTAGCGAAGCTGTATGATCAGGGTTTTGATCCAGAGACATCAAAGGTAGCGGGAACGTTAGGGTATATCGCACCAGAGTTTCTAAGAACTGGTAGAGCAACTACGAGCACTGATGTTTATGCATTTGGGTTGGTTATGCTTGAAGTAGTTTGTGGTAGGAGGTTGATTGAGAGACGTGCAGGGGAAGACAAAGAGGTTCTTGCGGATTGGATTCTTGAGCTTTGGGAGAAAGGAGAAGACATTCTAGTTGCGGTTGAAGAGAACATACGCCAAGAGCAGAACAGGGGAGAGCTTGAGCTTGTTTTGAAGCTTGGTGTGATGTGTTCTCATCAAGCTGCATCGGTTAGACCGGCTATGAGTGCGGTTATGAGGATCTTGAATGGTGTTTCAGAGCTTCCGGATAATCTTCTTGATGTGGTGAGGGATGAGAAGTTGAGAGGATGGCCGGAGGAGAAACCAATGGAACTGCTTTTTGATGTGAATTCATTGGATACGTCAACGTATGCATCAGATTCTTTAGTCTCACATGCACGCTGAATATTGAATTTATCAAATGGAAGATGATTCTTTGGTTACCAAGAAGATGTAAAATTCTGAAACTGATAAACATTTATATTTGATAGCTTGCTTTGTAGATTGTAATAGCAGCAATGCAGAGGGTAGGGGTGGCGTTCGACTACCCGTTCGGCAATATATGAAGTTTTATCAAATTAATTGTTTCAAAACTAGAAACGATCCCCATTTACCCTGAAAAAGAGTTGATCATACATTAATACAAATAAAGAATGTGGTAATAAAATTTAAAAACATTAAAGTGAATAATCTTTGGTATATTGAGCTTTTACCGAAAAACTTAATATTTTCGTAGGGGTTAACCCACATATTTTAAGAAAAACTCAAAATTTATGACAATTTTATTTTAATGCATAGTTGCATCGTTCACTGACGTAGGATGGTAGTTAAAGAGGTTTCGATCCTTTGTTGTCTCCGTTTCTTTAAAAAATATATTTTTCTTAATAGTTATTCCACTGATTTATGCAATATATGAAGTTTTATAAAATTAATTGTTTCAAAACTAGAAACGATCCCCATTCATCCTGGAAAAGAGTTAAGCATACATTAATTACATATAAAGAATGTGGTTATAAAATTTTAAAAACATTAAAGAGAATAATCTTTGGTATATAGAGCATTTACCGAAAAACTAAATATTTTCGTAGGGGTTAACCCACATATTTTAAGAAAAATTCAAAAATTATGACAATTTTATTTTCATGCATAGTTGCATCGTTCACTGACGTAGGATGGTAGTCAAAGAGGTTTCGATCCTTTGTTGTCTTTGTTTCTTGAAAAAATATATTTTTCTTAGTGGTTATTCCACTGATTTAGGCAATATATACAATTTTATCAAATTAATTGTTTCAAAACTAGAAACGATCCCCATTCACCCTGAAAAAGAGTTGAGCATACATTAGTACAAATAAATAATGTAGTTATAATTTTTTAAAAACATTAAAGAGAATAATCTTTGGTATATAGAGTATTTACCAAAAAACTCAATATTTTCATAGGGTGGGATGTTGGTCAAAGATGTTTTTATCCTTTGTTGTCTCCGTTTCTTTACAAAATATATTTTTCTTAATAGTATTCCACTGATTTAGGCAATATATGAAGTTTTATCAAATTAATTGTTTCAAAACTAGAAACGATCCCCGTTCACCCTGGAAAAGAGTTAAGCATACATTAATACAAATAAAGAATGTGGTTATAAATTTTTAAAAACATTAAAGAAAATAATCTTTGGTATATAGAGTTTTTACCGAAAACTCAATATTTTCGTAGGAGTTAGTTAACCCACATATTTTAAGAAAAATTCAAAAATTATGATAATCTTATTTAATGCATAGTTGCATCTTTTACTGACGTAGGATGGTGTTTAAAGAGGTTTTGATCCTTTGTTGTCTCCGTTTCTTTAAAAAAAATATTTTTCTTAATAGTTATTCCATTTATTTATGCAATATATGAAGTTTTATCAAATTAATTGTTTCAAAACTAGAAACGATCCCCATTCACCCTGAAAAAGAGTTGAGCATACATTAATACAAATAAAGAATATGGTTATAAATTTTTAAAAACATTAAAGAGAATAATCATTGGTATATAAAGCATTTACCGAAAAACTCAATATTTTCGTAGGGGTTAACCCACATATTTTAAGAAAAATTCAAAAATTATGACAATCTTATTTTAATGCATAGTTGCATCTTTTACTGACGTAGAATGGTGTTCAAAGAGGTTTCGATCCTTTGTTGTCTCCGTTTCCTTAAAAAATATATTTTTCTTAGTGGTTATTCCACTGATTTAAGCAATATATGAAGTTTTATAAAATTAATTGTTTCAAAACTAGAAACGATCCCCATTCACCCTGAAAAATAGTTGAGCATACATTAATACAAATAAAAAATGTGGTTATAAATTTTTAAAAACATTAAAGAAAATAATCTTTGCTATATAGAGCTTTTACCGAAAACTCAATATTTTTTCGTAGGGGTTAACCCACATATTTTAAGAAAAATTCAAAAAATATGACAATCTTATTTTAATGCATAGTTGTATCTTTTACTGACGTATGATGGTGTTCAAAGAGGTTTCAATCCTTTGTTGTCTCCGTTTCTTAAAAAAATATATTTTTCGTAGTGGTTATTCCACTAATTTAGGCAATATATGAAGTTAAATCAAATTAATTGTTTCAAAACTAGAAACGATCCCCATTCACCCTGAAAAAGAGTTGAGCATACATTAATACAAATAAAGAATGTGGTTATAAATTTTAAAAACATTAAAGAAAATAATCTTTGGTATATAGAGCTTTTACCGAAAACTCAATATTTTCGTAGGGGTTAGTTAACCCACATATTTTAAGAAAAATTCAAAAATTATGATAATCTTATTTTAATTCATAGTTGCATCTTTTACTGACGTAGGATGGTGTTCAAAGAAGTTTCGATCCTTTGTTGTCTCCATTTCTTTAAAAAATATATTTTTCGTAGTGGTTATTCCACTGATTTAGGCAATATATGAAGTTTTATCAAATTAATTGTTTCAAAACTAGAAACGATCCCCATTAACCCTGAAAAAGAGTTGAGCATACATTAATACAAATAAAGAATGTAGTTATAAATTTTTAAAAACATTAAAGAGAATAATCTTTGGTATATAAAGCATTTACCGAAAAACTCAATATTTTCGTAGGGGTTAACCCACATATTTTAAGAAAAATCCAAAAATATGAAAATCTTATTTTAATGCATAGTTGCATCTTTTACTAACGTAGGATGGTGTTCAAAGAGGTTTCGATCCTTTGTTGTCTCCGTTCCTTTAGAAAAAATATTTTACTTAGTGGTTATTACACTGATTTAGGCAATATATGAAGTTTTATCAAATTAATTATTTCAAAACAAGAAAAAATCCCCATTCACCCTGAAAAAGAGTTGAGCATACATTATTACAAATAAATAATGTGGTTATAATTTTTTAAAAACATTAAAGAGAATAATCTTTGGTATATAGATTATTTACCAAAAAACTCAATATTTTCATAGGGGTTAACCCACATATTTTAAGAAAAAATCAAAAATTATGACAATCTTATTTTAATGCATAGTTGCATCGTTCACTGACGTAGGATGGTGGTCAAAGATGTTTTTATCCTTTGTTGTCTCCGTTTCTTTAAAAAGTATATTTTTCTTAATAGTATTCCACTGATTTAGGCAATATATGAAGTTTTATCAAATTAATTGTTTCAAAACTAAAAACGATCCCCGTTCACCCTGGAAAAGAGTTAAGCATACATTAATACATATAAAAAATGTGGTTATAAATTTTTAAAAACATTAAAGAGAATAATCTTTGGTATATAGAGCATTTTCCGAAAACTCAATATTTTCGTAGGGGTTAACCCACATATTTTAAGAAAAATTCAAAAATTATGACAATCTTATTTTAATGCATAGTTTCATCTTTTACTGACGTAGAATGGTGTTCAAAGAGGTTTCGATCCTTTGTTGTCTCCGTTTCTTTAAAAAATATATTTTTCTTAGTGGTTATTCCACTGATTTAAGCAATATATGAAGTTTTATAAAATTCATTGTTTCAAAACTAGAAACGATCCCCATTCACCCCGAAAAAGAGTTGAGCATACATTATTACAAATAAAGAATGTGGTTATAAAATTTTAAAAACATTAAAGAAAATAATCTTTGGTACATAGAGCATTTACCAAAAAACTCAATATTTTCTTAGGGGTTAACCCACATATTTTTTAAGAAAAATTCAAAAATTATGATAATCTTATTTTAATGCATAGTTGCATCTTTTACTGATGTAGGACGGTGTTCAAAGAGGTTTCGATCCTTTGTTGT
Organism: Sinapis alba; assembly: GCA_012274485.2. Taxonomy (NCBI): domain Eukaryota; kingdom Viridiplantae; phylum Streptophyta; class Magnoliopsida; order Brassicales; family Brassicaceae; genus Sinapis; species Sinapis alba. Next base: position 139,469 of record MU106195.1, on the reverse strand, counting down.
TTCCGTTTCTTTAAAAAATATATTTTTCGTAGTGGTTATTCCACTAATTTAGGCAATATATGAAGTTTTATCAAATTAATTGTTTGAAAACTAGAAACGATCCCCATTCACCCTGAAAAAGAGTTGAGCACACATTAATACATATAAAGAATGTGGTTATTATAAATTTTTAACAACATTAAAGAGAATAATATTTGTTAAATAGAGCATTTTCCGAAAAACTTAATATTTTCGTAGGGGTTAACCCACATATTTTAAGAAAAATTCAAAACTTATGACAATCTTATTTTAATGCATAGTTGCATCGTTCACTGACGTAGGATGGTAGTCAAAGAGGTTTCGATGCTTTGTTGTCTCCGTTTCTTTAAAAAATATATTTTTCTTAATAGTTATTCCACTGATTTATGCAATATATGAAGTTTTATAAAATTAATTGTTTCAAAACTAGAAACGATCCCCATTCACCCTGGAAAAGAGTTAAGCATACATTAATTACATATAAAGAATGTGGTTATAAAATTTTAAAAACATTAAAGAGGATAATCTTTGGTATATAGAGCATTTACCAAAAAACTAAATATTTTCGTAGGGGTTAACCCACATATTTTAAGAAAAACTCAAAAATTATGACAATTTTATTTTCATCCATAGTTGCATCGTTCACTGACGTAGGATGGTAGTCAAAGAGGTTTCGATCCTTTGTTGTCTTCGTTTCTTGAAAAAATATATTTTTCGTAGTGGTTATTCCACTAGTTTAGGCAATATATGAAGTTAAATCAAATTAATTGTTTCAAAACTAGAAACGATCCCCATTCACCCTGAAAAAGAGTTGAGCATTTATTAATACAAATAAAGAATGTAATTATAAATTTTTAAAAACATTAAAGAGAATAATCTTTGGTATATAAAGCATTTACCGAAAAACTCAATATTTTCGTAGGAGTTAACCCACATATTTTAAGAAAAATCCCAAAATATGACAATCTTATTTTAATGCATAGTTGCATCTTTTACTGACGTAGGATGGTGTTCAAAGAGGTTTCGATCCTTTGCTGTCTCCGTTTCTTCAAAAAATATATTTTAGTTAGTGGTTATTACACTGATTTAGGCAATATATGAAGTTTTATCAAATTAATTATTTCAAAACAAGAAACAATCCCCATTCACCCTGAAAAAAGAGTTGAGCATACATTATTACAAATAAATAATGTGGTTATAATTTTTTAAAAACATTAAAGAGAATAATCTTGGGTATATAGAGTATTTACCAAAAAACTCAATATTTTCATACAGTGGGATGTTGGTCAAAGATGTTTTTATCCTTTGTTGTCTCCGTTTCTTTAAAAAATATATTTTTCTTAATAGTATTCCACTGATTTAGGCAATATATGAAGTTTTATCAAATTAATTGTTTCAAAACTAGAAATGATTCCCGTTCACCCTGGAAAAGAGTTAAGCATACATTAATACAAATAAAGAATGTGGTTATAAATTTTTAAAAACATTAAAGAAAATAATCTTTGGTATATAGAGCTTTTACCGAAAACTCAATATTTTCGTAGGGGTTAGTTAACCCACATATTTTAAGAAAAATTCAAAAATTATGATAATCTTATTTTAATGCATAGTTGCATCTTTTACTGACGTAGAATGGTGTTTATAGAGGTTTTGATCCTTTGTTGTCTCCGTTTCTTTAAAAATATATTTTTCTTAATAGTTATTCCATTGATTTATGCAATATATGAAGTTTTATCAAATTAATTGTTTCAAAACTAGAAACGATCCCCATTCACCCTGAAAAAGAGTTGAGCATACATTAATACAAATAAAGAATATGGTTATAAATTTTTAAAAACATTAAAGAGAATAATCATTGGTATATAAAGCATTTACCGAAAAACTCAATATTTTCGTAGGGGTTAACCCACATATTTTAAGAAAAATTCAAAAATTATGACAATCTTATTTTAATGCATAGTTACATCTTTTACTGACGTAGAATGGTGTTCAAAGAGGTTTCGATCCTTTGTTGTCTCCGTTTCCTTAAAAAATATATTTTTCTTAGTGGTTATTCTACTGATTTAAGCAATATATGAAGTTTTATAAAATTAATTGTTTCAAAACTAGAAACGATCCCCATTCACCCTGAAAAAGAGTTGAGCATACATTAATACAAATAAAGAATGTGGTTATAAATTTTTAAAAACATTAAAGAAAATAATCTTTGGTATATTGAGCTTTTACCGAAAACTCAATATTTTTTCGTAGGGGTTAACCCACATATTTTAAGAAAAATTCAAAAAATATGACAATCTTATTTTAATGCATAGTTGTATCTTTTACTGACATAGGATGGTGTTCAAAGAGGTTTCAATCCTTTGTTGTCTCCGTTTCTTAAAAAAAAATATTTTTCGTAGTGGTTATTCCACTGATTTAGGCAATATATGAAGTTAAATCAAATTAATTGTTTCAAAACTAGAAACGATCCCCATTCACCCTAAAAAAGAGTTGAGCATACATTAATACAAATAAAGAATGTGGTTATAAATTTTTAAAAACATTAAAGAAAATAATCTTTGGTATATAGAGCTTTTACCGAAAACTCAATATTTTCGTAGGGGTTAGTTAACCCACATATTTTAAGAAAAATTCAAAAATTATGATAATCTTATTTTAATTCATAGTTGGATCTTTTACTGACGTAGGATGGTGTTCAAAGAGGTTTCGATCCTTTGTTGTCTCCGTTTCTTTAAAAAATATATTTTTCGTAGTGGTTATTCCACTGATTTAGGCAATATATGAAGTTTTATAAAATTAATTGTTTCAAAACTAGAAACGATCCCCATTCACCCTGAAAAAGAGTTGAGCATACATTAATACAGATAAAGAATGTGGTTATAAATTTTTAAAAACATTAAAGAAAATAATCTTTGGTATATTGAGCTTTTACCGAAAACTCAATATTTTTTCGTAGGGGTTAACCCACATATTTTAAGAAAAATTCAAAAAATATGACAATCTTATTTTAATGCATAGTTGTATCTTTTACTGACGTAGGATGGTGTTCAAAGAGGTTTCAATCCTTTGTTGTCTCCGTTTCTTAAAAAAATATATTTTTCGTAGTGGTTATTCCACTAGTTTAGGCAATATATGAAGTTAAATCAAATTAATTGTTTCAAAACTAGAAACGATCCCCATTCACCCTGAAAAAGAGTTGAGCATACATTAATACAAATAAAGAATGTGGTTATAAATTTTTAAAAACATTAAAGAAAATAATCTTTGGTATATAGAGCTTTTACCGAAAACTCAATATTTTCGTAGGGGTTAGTTAACCCACATATTTTAAGAAAAATTCAAAAATTATGATAACTTATTTTAATTCATAGTTGCATCTTTTACTGACGTAGGATGGTGTTCAAAGAGGTTTCGATCCTTTGTTGTCTCCGTTTCTTTAAAAAATATTTTTTTTGTAGTGGTTATTCCACTGATTTAGGCAATATATGAAGTTTTATCAAATTAATTGTTTCAAAACTAGAAACGATCCCCATTCACCCTGAAAAAGAGTTGAGCATACATTAATACAAATAAAGAATGTGGTAATAAAATTTTAAAAACATTAAAGAGAATAATCTTTGGTATATTGAGCTTTTACCGAAAAACTTAATATTTTCGTAGTGGTTAACCCACATATTTTAAGAAAAATGCAAAACTTATGACAATCTTATTTTAATGCATAGTTGCATCGTTCACTGATGTAGGATGGTAGTCAAAGAGGTTTCGATCCTTTGTTGTCTCCGTTTCTTTAAAAAATATATTTTTCTTAATAGTTATTCCACTGATTTATGCAATATATGAAGTTTTATAAAATTAATTGTTTCAAAACTAGAAACGATCCCCATTCACCCTGGAAAAGAGTTAAGCATACATTAATACATATAAAGAATGTGGTTATAAAATTTTAAAAACATTAAAGAGAATAATCTTTGGTATATAGAGCATTTACCGAAAAACTAAATATTTTCGTAGGGTTAACCCACATATTTTAAGGAAAATATAAAAATTATGACAATCTTATTTTAATGCATAGTTGTATCGTTTACTGACGTAGGATGGTGGTCAAAGAGGTTTCGATCCTTTGTTGTCTCCGTTTCTTTAAAAAATATATTTTTCTTAATAGTTATTCCACTGATTTATGCAATATATGAAGTTTTATAAAATTAATTATTTCAAAACTAGAAACGATCCCCATTCACCCTGGAAAAGAGTTAAGCATACATTAATACATATAAAGAATGTGGTTATAAAATTTTAAAAACATTAAAGAGAATAATCTTTGGTATATAGAGCATTTACCGAAAAACTAAATATTTTCGTAGGGGTTAACCCACATATTTTAAGAAAAATTCAAAAATTATGACAATTTTATTTTCATGCATAGTTGCATCGTTCACTGACGTAGGATGGTAGTCAAAGAGGTTTCGATCCTTTGTTGTCTTCGTTTCTTGAAAAAATATATTTTTCTTAGTGGTTATTCCACTAATTTAGGCAATATATGAAGTTTTATCAAATTAATTGTTTCAAAACTAGAAACGATCCCCATTCACCCTGAAAAAGAGTTGAGCATACATTAATACAAATAAAGAATGTAGTTATAAATTTTTAAAAACATTAAAGAGAATAATCTTTGGTATATAAAGCATTTACCGAAAAATTCAATATTTTCGTAGGGGTTAACCCACATATTTTAAGAAAAATCCAAAATATGACAATTTTATTTTAATGCATAGTTGCAACTTTTACTGATGCAGGATCGTGGTCAAAGAGGTTTCGATCCTTTGTTGTCTCCGTTTCTTTAAAAAAAATATTTTCCTTAGTGGTTATTCCACTGATTTAGGCAATATATGAAGTTTTATCAAATTAATTGTTTCAAAACAAGAAACAATCCCCATTCACCCTGAAAAAGAGCTGAACATACATTAATACAAATAAAGAATGTGATTATAAATTTTTAAAAACATTAAAGAGAATAATCTTTGGTATATAAAGCATTTACCGAAAAACTCAATATTTTCGTAGGGGTTAACCCATATATTTTAAGAAAAATTCAAAATTATGACAATCTTATTTTAATGCATAGTTGAATCTTTTACTGACGTAGAATGGTGTTCAAAGAGGTTTCGATCATTTGTTGTCTCCGTTTCTTTAAAAATATGTTTTTTAGTGGTTATTCCACTCATTTATGCAATATATGAAGTTTTATCAAATTAATTGTTTCAAAACTAGAAACGATCCCCATTCACCATGAAAAAGAGTTGAGCATACATTAATACAAATAAAGCATGTGGTTATAAATTTTAAAAAAAATTAAAGAGACTAATCTTTGGTATATAGAGCATTTTCCGAAAAACTCAATATTTTCGTAGGGGTTAACCCACATATTTTAAGAAAAATTCAAAAATTATGAAAATCTTATTTTAATGAATATTTGCATCGTTCACTGACGTAGGATGGTGGTCAAAAAGGTTTCGATCCTTTGTTGTCTTCGTTTCTCGAGATAATTAAAATTTCTTTGTGGTTATTCCACTAATTTAGACAGTATATAAAATTTTATCAAATTAATTGTGTAAAATTTAAAAACGATGCCAATTTACCCTTAAGAGAGTTAAGCATACACTAATACATATAAAGAATATGGATAGAAATTTTATAAAACATTAAAGGCTATAACCTTTTGTAAATAGAGAATTTTCTGAAAACTCAATATTTTCGTAGGGGTTAGCCCACATATTTTAAGAAAAATTCAATTTTTTTGACAATCTTGTTTTAATGCATAGTTGCATCGTTCACTGACGTAGGATGATGGTTAAAGAGGTTTGGATCCTTTGTTGTCTCCGTTTCTCGAGATAATTGAAATTTCTTTGTAGTTATTCCACTAATTTAGTTAGTATACACAATTTTATTAAAATATTTGTGTAAAAATTAAAAACGATGCAAATTTACCCTTACAAGATTTAAGCATACATTAACACATATAAAGAATATGGTTAGAAATTTTATGAAACATTAAAGACTATAACCTTTTGTAAATAAAGAATTTACC